>MU786715.1:22916-52819 GCA_026770625.1 Nicotiana glauca | reverse complement strand
TTCGATAGGTTTGTTATTTGCTCGTACAACCTCAGGTTCACCCATGGCAGCAGTGATGCTTACCGTTGGCATACGCATGACGTTACTTTGCGGTGACTTCTCAACCAAGCCACTTAAAGTACTTGTTAGCCATTCTTCCAGTAGCTTCTTGACCACCGAGGGTGCTTCCTTAGCCGCAGATGTGGAAGCTCCTTTTTCATGCAAGATCGTCAGATCTTCAGATGGAGAAGGTGAGATCTCTGCACCTGGTGTGGTGCTAGGGGTTGCATTCAAGATACCCTCGTCACTGGCCTCGTTGAGAGGACCAAGGAGATTGGCTGTAACACCCACTATTGCTTTCGATCTTGTGTTATTTTCGGCCATCTTTTCGTGTGGTGTAGAGAATGGTAGTTGGTTGTTCTCTAGGTGGATACTATGATTTTGATTCTCGAATTCCCCACAGACGGCGCCAAATTGTTTGGCTCAAAAGTTATCAATATACTTTGTAAGCTTAAAAACAATCAAAAGATAAATGAGGGTAAATCGTAATCAAATATAATAAAACCTAGAGATAGAAAAGATGAAATTATTGTAGTAGATCTGATAGTATGAACTCGAGAATAAGTGTTTGTTAGATGTAGAGATAGAGAGAGAGTGGGAGAAAATCAGAGAGTTGTATTATTCGAGAATAATCATGATGCCCCTTTACAATGGGAAGGTCTCCTTTATATAGCAGGAGGCCTTCCTCGAAATAATCATAAAAGTACAAAAAGTAGTCGACGTCCCCCTAGTGAGGAGGCTAAATTTTAACTGGCCTCGCCTTTGTCCTCACGCCCAGGTCATACCCTTGCTTTAGTTGACGTATGCTCAATGTGCGTATCCATCGGCGTAGAGACATTGAGGGCCAAATTTGACCCCATACAATATTGAACATAACAATTGGTATTGGATATATGAACTAATGTTTAATGTGTGGATATTAAACTTATTAGTATTTGGTACATGAGAAATAGGCATCTAATAGATATGGCTAAATATGAAGTATACATTTTTAAAATTTTTGGATATTCAAAAATCCGAAATCCAAAATTTTAAAAAATTAAATCTAAAATCCAAACTAAAAATTCAAAAAATTTGGACTTCAATTTAAATTTTCGAATTTGCCCAAACTATGCCGACCCCTACTCACAAGGCCTGTCGTCCGATAAGTAAGAAAGACATGTTAAGCTTTTGTTTTCCCTGGAGACTTGTGGGATAAAAGAGGAAGGAAGTATTTGTTCAGGAAAATTTGTATGCTATTTTTATGACAAGTTAATGTAATTTTAGCTTATTTATATCTATATCTATATTTATATTATTATAAAAATATGAATACAATATTAGTTTACAAAAATAACCTATAATATTAAGCATAATAACTCATACTAAAAAGATATAACCAGAATTCTAAATATTAACTTTTTAATCCTATTAGTTTTAGGACATAATACTACACGTAAAGAATCCTACATAATTGCCTTTTAGAAATTCTATTAGTATAATTACTTTCGGAATGTCTAATTCATATAAAATTGAACAAGTAAATATCTTTAGTCATGTAATCCTATTACTTTTAGGATATACTTCTTAAAAATTCATATTACTAATTTAATTTAAAAACAAATTGTAATGTCCTATATACTAATTTAATTTGAGAATATATTATATTGTCCAAATTCATTTAGAAAAAGGAGAGCCTATATTATTATAAAAGCATAAAAACAATATTAATTTACCAAAATAGTCTTAAAATATTAAGCGAAAGAACTCATAGAGAAAGGACATAATTGTAATAACCTATTTTTGGACTACAATAATTAATTTTTAATACATAAAATTTTGTCTATTAAATTTGTATTAAAAATATGTAGGAAGATTTAATAAAATTAATTTCATAAGAATCCACCGTACTGGCAATACATTACCACTTCATAATGTCCAATACCAAAAAAATAAGTAATATTAAATAGTCTACTTAAAGAGTTGAAATTGAGAAAAAGATAAGCCCACATTAATATATTTTTATTTTATATTTAAATTATTTTCCTACTCAAATAATATTTTTATTAATTTTTCGTATAATATTGAAAAACACCCAATTATTAAGACGATTAAGAAAATATTGAAGAATATAAAAGTGTGAGAAAGAGAAAAAAGTGGTTGGTAAGAGTCAATACCACTAATGATTCTACAAACATAACGATCTAAAAGTGAAATATTATATCAATCTTTTACTCTTTAAAAATAAAATTTCTATTGGATAAAATTATAATTAAGATTAAATATTCAAAATAAGAGATGAACTAATATTAAGATCTGAATGAATAGAAAATAATGTTTTAATATTAAAATCAAATAATTGAATCTTTTAATTAATTAATTAATTAGCAAGAGAATCCAATTCAATTGTTTTTTTATATTTTTTTGAGGCAAAATTATTTTTCAAATTCATCATATGAGTAAAATTCTTATCCAAGTTAAAAAAAATCTTAGGGTACATAAATTTATTCCATAACAAGAGCATTAAAACACAAAGTAAAAAAGATAGTATTTTATTAAGAATCAAAATGTTATACAAGTATATGAGGAAGCACAATCAAATCTAAATCATAATCAAGAATAAGCTTCCAAGTCTATATTATAACGAGTCGACTCTGGTAGAACGAGATTATTTTTTGTAGATGCCTCTGACGGAATCGAAATAATATTTATGTCATGCATTACTTGCAAATATCATATTGAAAGACACAACACTATTAGCAATAATAGCAAGTGGTGTACTAACTACGATTTTATTGTGAGGCCAGGCCACCACTTTAGATTTGATATACCTCTTCAAACAACTTAAATAACCATCACAAATATATCAAAGCAGAACAATGGTGCTAAATTTATAAGGAAAGCAAAATTGATAATATAGGATGAAGAACTTATGGCTAAGTGTCAAACGATCGAAATAATTGTCCGGAGTTCTAGAGATATATTGGATATTAATAAATAGTTTGGTGAAAAATAAATTGTTTGGGAGGTGATTTGTGTCAAGTACTACCAGTAATTCCAAAATCGACAAAAGTAGAGACTACAAAAGTTATCTTGCCAAAGTTATACTTCTGCCTCAAATGAAAAGGATTCAATGACAAGAAATATAAAGTAAGAACAGATCCAGTATTCAATGTCTTCTTGCTTCGTGTCGGAAACGAAGAAGAGCATCCAGTAAAAGAAGATTTGATTCTTCCTGAACACTTGGTTATCAATCCCAATGGTAATGATAGTGCATTAAACAAGAGAAATATTTCTATCATTAGTTTAAACATAATTTGTGCAAACTGCACGATAGAATTAAAAAGTTACCTTAGCTAGCAGAAATGAATATATTGATCAACTAAATAAAAGGTTGATTGTAAAATTTTATAGTAAAAATAAAATATTTTTCAGCTTTTGGCTCATCAGAAAATGACACTAATAATTACTGCCAAGAAGAATCTTAAATATTTTAATACCAAGCATTCTACTATACATGTTTGTTGTCAAGTTTATTGTTTATTGCGTATGTTAGAGTCACCGTATGTATAATAGACTAAGTTAAAATTGATCTTCCATTGCATATAGGTTAATTTGAAGAAAAATATGCTCATCACGCTGATGAAAAACTTAGATACGGTGAATAGCTTATGTAATAGCACACATATGATATATAAAAGTTTTGACAATAACGTTATACATGCAAAACTTATGATACTGGTCAATGTGCTTTTAAGTATATTCTATCCCTGAATTCAACTTTCTTCTTCCGAAACTAAGGAATATCCTTTTAATTTTGTGTGAAAATAATTTGTAGTACATTTATGTTTTGCAAATATAATAAATAAAGCACAAGGATGAATAACCTAAATATTGGACTATATTTACCGCAATATGTTTTCTTGCACGAACAACCGTATGTTGCCCTTCTAAAAGGGATCTCAAGATCGGCAACAAGAGTTCTGGTTAAGGTAGAGCAACCAAAGCATTAGGAGGAAACATACACAAAAGGAATTGTCCACAAGAAGTGTTCGTTAAGATACCATCACATTTAATATTTTTAAACTATAATACATAATTATCTAACTAATATGACAAAATTAATCATTTGTGTAAGTTTTGATGATGTTCTTTTATTTTAAATTCATTTATTATGCTAATGTAATATTTTTGGGCATTCATATGATTGTTGTATTATTAAATATAAAATTTCTCTCATTAATTAAATTATATTATTCCTTCATATAAATAAATATTTAAATCATCATGTGTCATTATCAACGTGCAACGCACATCACTAGTTATTTATTAGTATATAATATAAGAAAAAGAATAGGTAGAGCCCAGGTGCTGGGATAAACTAGCTCAAGTTGGGCTGCAGCTACCATTATCTTCATCTTATCTTCAGTTCATCCACCAAATAATGCCCCACAACCTAGATTCACCAATTGGTCTTTTTCCCTTTCTTGCCCCAAGAGAAACTTATATCCATGTGAAACTAGTTGTAGAATATCTTGTGCAGTATCTTGTTTTATCAGTTTTCATTATTTCAAGGGCTATGCTTATTGAAATAGTAATAATGTCAAAGAGATTTTCACTTTTCCAGGAATGAACAAGATAAGTAAATAAATAATAATCATTTCAAAAAGATGAAAAATGCTGATAGGTCATAAACACATGCAAAAGTTCAGTTTATAAACTTCTTCTGATCCTCACAATGTTAATTTGCGGACAAACTTTGATGAATTATGTTGAGCCGAGGTTCTCCCGGAAACAGCCTCTCTACCCTTCCGGGGTAAGGGTAAGGTCTACGTACACTCTATCCTCCCCAGACCCAATTAGTGGGATTTGTACGCTTTGATGAATAGTTGAACATTGCAAATGTCTAAGTTCACTAATGCAACTGACACTACCACAGAATAATACTGTTGTAGTATTAGCAACATCATTACAGAGCTAGCAACTATCAAATATAAGTCCACCATTTAGATGTTAAATATTAGTGAACTTCTTCCAATCCCCAACTTGCAGTTTTTATGTTTTCTGCCTGTAATATAACATACCCAGTCAAGGTCTTTTAATTTATTTTAAAGAAAAAATCTGAACTTCTGCATAACTGACTAGATGGACTGAATGAGAGTACAAATTCAGGAATAAGGCAACCTGACAATTACAAGTTACAATAGCATAACCTATGTACTTAACAGAACACTCTTAAGAGTCCCATAAAACTGATACAAACATTTATACACAGTTCAAAAAAGAAATGAATACTAGTTCATGAGAGTACAAATTCACCAATAGCAAAGTGCACAGCTTCACATTATTGCATTTTTCATATTTCCCCCAAGCAATGACATTAGCCCACCACCATGAACTCTGCCCTCTGGGACAACAAACTCAACGTTGTTGTTTGTGTTGTTTCTTCCAATCGCAAGGTCGGTGCTTCTGTTGTCCTGCTTCTCTGAAGTTAAGGGGTTAGAACAAGTTGATAAGGCCTTCATTGACAAGGGAACCAATACTTGTGGTGGTATAAGTTGCTGCCTTTCAGCCAGCTTCTCGAATGAATGAACTGAATCTGAGACCATGCTCACCATAGAAGAGGAACGATTGTTCTTCTCCAAAGTGGTTTTTACGGGGGAGGCAGCAGGGACCAGTCCGTGGAAAAGTCCTGGTGCAATCATGCCTCCTTTATTAGCATTCCTCCCATGTAACAAGCTGCTGTGAGCAGCACATAGCCCTCCTCTTCCTCTAGCAAACTTCTCACATTTCCCCTCTCCCCAGCTGCAACGCTTACCACCACCATGAGCCTTGCAAAAGTCAGTACTACCTTGAGCACTCTTTCCACAGTTTTCAAACTTGCAACGTTTCCCTCCTCCGTGCTTAACACAACAATCTGTACGTCCTCGAGCACTCTTAGTGCATCCTGGAACACTACACCTCTTCCCACCACCATGTGCTACACAAAAATTTGTGCCTCCGTGTACACTTTTGGGGCATATCCCACCACCATCAAAGAGACACCGTTTTCCACCACCATGTGCTTTGCAAAGAGGCGTACTCCCTTCGGCTCCTTTGGTGCAGCCAGCAAATATGCAACGCTTTCCACCGCCATGTGCTTTGCAGTACAAAGTGCTTCCCTGTGCGCCCTTTGCACAACTAGGATATTGGCAACGGCGTCCACCACCATGGGAAATGCACAAGCCAACTTTCCCCTCGGCACTACGAGTGCATCCTTCCACATTGCACCGCTTTCCCCCACCATGCTTGATGCAAAGGCCTGACCTGCCACGTGCTGCTCTGGTGCAACCTCCAGTAAAACTACAGCGCCTCCCACCGCCATGTGCTATGCAGTAATCGGTCTTACCTTCTGCACTTTTAGTGCATCCCAGGTGCTCACACCTCTTCCCTCCTCCATGGGCCTTACAGTATGCGGTCCTACTCTCAGCACCTTTGTTGCATCCAGGTTTTTGGCATCTCTGTCCTCCGCCATGTCCAATGCAAAGGCCTGTTGCTCCTCGAGCTCCCTTGGGACACCCTGGAAACTTGCATCTCTTGGGATTGGCTGTCTTGCGTGAGGATGTAGCCATTGTCGTTGGTTCGGAGATGGTACTCATTGAGTAATCAGAGATACAAGAAGGTTCAGAGCTCAGCTCAGGGAGATGGAAATGCGATTTTGCACCCAGCTCCAAAAGTTCCTTGTTTTGGAAGGATAGTTGGTTGTTTTCAATTCTTGGAGCAAGAAGAAGTGAAGGCATGTATCCACCGGACTTCTTGGCTGTTGTAGAACCTTCATCCAGGACAGGGATTGCTGGTCTATTTCCACCCGAAGATAGCTGATCGAGATGATGAGGTGCACCAGCAGTACTCTGAGTGATAGCAGAAAAATCAAGTGCATTGGAAATTTCATCAGTACTCCCAGAGAGGCCAAGTTTGAGGATTGAATCACTATCAGATGATAGCCCCTGATTCAACAAGGCTGTAAACCCTTTATTTTTATTAGCTCCACCAGGGCAATAATCGTCGGAAAACATTGTAGGCGTTGGGCCCAAACCAAGTACCAATTTAAACCCATCATCAACAGCATTCTGTTGCATAACATGGCTTCTACTGCTGGTTCCACTACCTCCAAATCTGATAAACTCATTTCCTCCATAACCAAAGCAATCCAATCTTAATGTTGTATCACTCCTTGTGAGCTCGACATCTGGAACAAGGCACATATTTTTCTCATTAAGATCATTAGATGTTATCAAACTATATTAGGGAAAAGCTGACCTGAAAATAATTAACTGAATAATTTATTCACATATTAATGGAGAAACCCAAAAATAAAAAAAGTAAGTGTAAATGAGCTACCTCCTCCACTCATAAACCCTGATGTGTCTGATCGATCCATTTTATCTAATTTTGTAGAGGGGCATCAAGAGTTGTGTCAATGCTCTTATATACAAACTGATGAGGGAGATACTAAAAGACAATAGCAGATCACGTCTCACAGTAGAGTCTTAGTTGAAAAACCTGAAAAAACAGAAAACGGGATGTCAGAATTCGTGAACTACAAAAGATATGGGAGATGGAAAGGTTTCCCCCTTCAAGCATAATTTGAAGAATCACATCCTTGATCGATGTCAATTCCGTCATGAAGATGCATTTAAAGACTTAAACAAGAAGAATACAGATGGCAAAATTGCAACTTTGTCTGCTTTTCTTTTGTTAACATATCAAGGACAAGTTGCAACAACAACAACAACAACAACCCAGTATAATCCCACTTAGTGGGGTCTGGGGAGGGTAGTGTGTACGCAGACCTTACCCCTACCCTGAGGTAGAGAGGCTGTTTCCAAATAGACCCCCGGCATCCTTCCCTCCAAGAACTTCCCACCTTGCTCTTGGGGAGACTCGAACTCACAACCTCTTGGTTGGAAGTGGGGGTTGCTTACCATCAGAGCAACCTCTCTTGTCTTATCAAGGACAAGTTGCATGCCACATAAATAAAAGTTAATAATAAAGAGCTCAGTTTGAAATTTGAAAGTTGAATGTTGTAATACACGCGGAAAGAGAGGGAGATAACAACAGAATCAAAGGACAGAAAGATAGAGGTAGGAAGGAGGATTTAAAGAATTCAGATAATAAGTGCTAGCATTACAAACAAGGTATATTACTTGCTACAACATAAGAAGTTTTCACAACAGTCCACATCAACCTCACCATTAATGTCATCTATAGAATCGGCATAATCTTCCATGGCCTAGAAACTTATTCTGAATATGTTACATCACAAACAGAAGGCCTCAAATTCTTAAAGGTATATGGTAGTAAGGTGCTTCCTTTTTCGAAGTGAATTTCTACTCTTTCATGCCTTGCAGTGTGGAAAAATGAAGATCTCTTCTCTAAAGATGTGAGAAAGAATCCTCAAACACATAATATCCAGAATCAAATAATTCAACATACAATTGTAACTGAAGAAAACAAACAACAACAACATACCCAGTGCACTGAAAAAACCAAAAGAATTTTAAAACTATTACATAACAGGCATGCATACATGAGAGTATCAAAAATATTCGGGCATTTGCAAGTGACCTGAAGTCACCTACACTGAGAATAGAAGACAGCTGCACTTAATTCTACCAGGCCCATAAATCAATAAACGTTGGGAAACAATTTAAAGGACCATATATTGATTTAATGGTATCAAATGTTACCATTAAAAATTGTTAAGAAGAGTGTTAAATGCTCACTTCCTGGATTATAATCAGGATTTCTAAAAATAATGCATATAAGGATGATATGTCATGCTATAGGCATGAAAGGATCCAGGATTTGAAATGGGTACTGAATTTGCCACCGAACCCATAGCATGTTTAGTTACTGGGTTTGTAATTAAATATTTAATGAGTTTCCTACTACAGAAACATGATCCAAAAGAAAAGCTATTATGTTCGTCCAAACCCATGTCCCAGCACAGGCATCAATCCTTGTATGTCATGTCTGTGAAGATCTTAGAGCACAACAATTTAGTCACCACAGAACAAGATCCTTTTATTTTCTTGCTTCCTTTGCCAGTTACAGTTTGCTTTCTACATGTAAACTGGTGGATAAAACCACTATGGGTTGACCTTTAACTTCACGTACTAGCTACACCATACTTTCTTATTTTCTAAAAAATTCATAGGACTTGCAATCCTGCACACCAAAAGAAGAAGAAAAAAAAAAGAAGAAAAGATTCTCCGCTCTCTGATCAACAAATCTGATATATCTCCACACTTGTATGTAGCAATTTCCCGTGCTGCTATTATACTGTTTTATACCATAAGAGGATATAATTCCATAATTTTGATAGAATTTGAGGTGTAAAAGGAAAAAAAATTCAAGACTCATTCTTGCAACTCAATTTATGGCCATCTCCAATAAAAAGTATGCTAAACTCAAAGATTTCGTTGAATTCATTCACCTTTTTGAGTAGGAAAGAAAACCAACCATTAGAAAGCGGGATCTACAGCAGAAACTCCAAAACAATGGGTGGAAAAAAGAACATAGATTCAAAGCGTTGGCCGTGTTAATCAATTAAGTATTTTAACAAGACTTAGATATACTAGAAGATGTAGGCACGAGTAAAGGTTAAAAGAACCAAAAAGAGAAAGCTATTCAATTACATAGTTTCTAATTAAGCACACTGCAACTGACAAAAGGGAAAAGTCAAATCTTTCTATGCATATTAAGAAGAAAAATATTAGAATTTTGTTGTTCTGCTAAATATGCAAAAACCAAGAAACTTTAGCTGTCTGTGAAGGAACATTTAGCAACAAGCACAGCTACTGTAAACAGAAATATAATAAAACAGCAATTAATGAGTTTCACTCCTATAATTAACCAACACAGAATTATCAACAAAACAAATATAACTCAATTGAAGTTACTCAAATGAGAAAAGAAAAGAAAAAAGGTATAGATTGAAGAATTCAAGAAATATACCCTTTAGAGAAAATATCCATTTCAGCAAAGGTGACAATTTCAAGAATCAACTGAAGCCATCCTTTCAGAATTTAGTATTCTTCTTCTAGAAAGAGAAACTGAAGAACTGAAACCTTGTTCAGCTCCAACAAAGTGGAGTAAAAAGAAAAATAGAAAAGGAGAAGAGAAGAGAGAGAATATATTAGGTGTTGTTTTGATAAATAGAGCTAAATTTGATATGTAGTACACTTCTTTATTATTGATCAAACGTCACCCAAAGGGATTCTTGTTGGATTCCAATTTTCCAATTTTGCCCTTTATTTATTTTTTTCAATGCTTTAACACTTTGGGAAGGGAGCTTTGGCACAATTAGTAAAATTGTTGTCATGTGACACATAAATTAAGCCGTGAAAATATTCACTTGCAGAAATGTATGATAATACTGTATAAAATATATATTTGTGGTTCGACTTTTTTCCGAACTATGCGCATAGTGAAAGCTTAATACACCAAGTTGAACGATACTTTTTAATTAAAGAAACTATTTTCAAAACTCGAACACAACACCTCTTCTAATTACGAAGTGATTCCAAATATTTCACCATATTGATGCTCTTTATCGTCAATAGCACAACAAGCACAACAACTGTATTCTGTGGACGGTTTTAAGTATAAGTATACGACTCATTGATATGAACGCTGCTTACTTTTTAGTGATAGAGACATTTTATTTATTTACTACTTTGCCCTAATTGAAGTTCAAAAAGGAAACAAAGAGCAAGGGCCTAGCTGTCAATTATTAAAAATTTATAATTTGAAGGTCACACTCAGATGGCATAAGCAATATCAGTGGAAATTTGTGGTCTATGTGAATTTGTCGTGTCATACCCAAAATATTTCAGAGCTTTTACCCGATGGAATAGTACAGTTTTCTAGTTAGCGGTTCCTGACGTAAGGAAAAAACCTGTCCGGTATTTTCGTAATTTTATACTCTTCCACTCCCAGATTTGTTAGCGTCGTTTCTTCTTCTTTTTTTCTTCTGTCATAAAAAATTGGTTTGACATGTTTTTTCATACTATTCAGAAATTACTATTTATTTTTTTACGTTCTTATTATATCATTTTCGTGACTTGTTCTAATTTCTAAACTTCTTTTAATACAAATTATGTATATGTGACCATATCCTATGTGTGCGGAAAAATACATATGTGCAAATCAAACTTTTAAGGCTCAGCTTTTCTGCGCGTTTTTTTATTATTTATTATTTATATCAAATCACTAAATGTAAAATAACTTTTTTCTTTAAAAATATACTTTTACTATATGTTTTTCCACTTATATTTTAATAATACAAATTTAATTAAATTAGTTTGATTTGATTCAATGAATAATAGTCCGTTTGGCCAAGCTGCAAAAATTAGCTTATTTTGAGAAGTGTTTTTTTCAAAAGTGTTTTTCTCAAAAGTACTTGTGGTGAGAAGCAGTTTGTGTTTGGCTAATTAGTTTAAAAAGCACTTCTGAGCAGCAATTAGTGTTTGGCCAAGCTTTATAAAAATTGCTTCTAAGTGTATTTTTTTTAAAAAAAAGTTTTTCAAAAAGTACTTTTGGAGAGAAGCTACTTTTTTTTACTTCTCCAAAACTACTTCTGCTTCTTTTCCTTTCATAAGCTTGGCCAAACACCTTAATTTTTGGCAAAAAGTGCTTTTGGTAAAAAAAATTATTTTTAGCCAAAAATAAGCTTGGCCAAACATGCTATAAGAGTACATAATGTTATTGTATTTTAAGTGGGTGTTTGGATATAAGAATTGTAAAATTCCAAAAAAAAAAAAAAAATTTCAAGTAACAAATTGAAAATTAGAGTTGTATTTTATTTTTTAATTTTTGTGAGTGATATGAGTGAAATTTTGAAAAATATCTTTTTGAAGTTTTTAAAATTTATTTTCAAATGAAAATTAAAAATTTTATAGTTAAATATTGATTTGAATTATTTTCTAAAGAAGATAAATTTTTTTAATGTCCAAACAGGCTCTAAGTGTATCAATCAAAGGCCTACTTACCAAATTTTGGATATGACGTCAATAAAACAACAATTAAAAAAAGATGGTAGCACGAGGCTTAGTCATTCCCCATTCGCAGCATCCAAAAGGAAACAGTTTGGAATCTAGTTTACTGCCAGCTAATGAGAATTCACATTCGTTGATTCCCCCCATAATAATTGCGATTCCAAGAATCTTTTATTACCCTTAATTTTGCTATGTTCGGCATAGATCCATATATTTTCCTTGTAGTTATCCAAATTAGACCAATGGAATTTTATCTCTAATTTCGTAACTATAACGATAAGAACCAACTAACGTACCACGCATACGACTATACGAGCATCTTTATCTTAAATTACACACGTTAATTGAATACTTAGCTAATGATCCATCCATCATTATTATTCTGACCATGGGCGAAGCCACCTATAGCAAAGGGTGGTCAACTGATCACCCTTCGCTGAAATATTACGAAAAATTGCACTGTATATTTAAGTAAAATATTGATTTTAAATGTATAAACCTATATTGAACATTCTTTGTCGGATTTTTTTTCTACTTCTTTCAAGTTTGAACACTCTTAAAAATATTTCTGGTTTCGCCACTGATTCTAACGCGTATCTTTTTTAAAGAGAAAAGAGAATATAGAGAGAATTTGATTAGCATTTGTTGTGTATAAGACTGTTATAGCTACCACTCACTATAAGCTTTGAAAACAATATAATGGAGTATCTTAATTTACCAAATTTTAGGGTTGCCGACTTGCCATGCAGCGCTAGTACTAAGTACAATAAAGTTTACTTTAGCAGTTAATATTAAAATTAATAGAAGCTCTTTGTTTTTGTTTTTTCTCTTCTAAGTTATTTAATTATCCTACGGAAAATGCCTTACCATTTATCCAGAAAATGCATGGTCAAACTTTGATCCTTATAGTTTTGTAGGTACGTTTTAAAAAATTTATACATTAAACCTGTGGATTTCCCTCGCAGAAAAGCGATTGTGCACCACAAATATGATATGTTACTCTTTGTACAAAATAACTGGAAACTTAAAACGCAAAACACAACAATTTATGTACATTCTGATGATTTTTTTGATAATTTTTGGACGTTTGACTTTGAAAGCGAAAATAAAAAAAACTTACTTATGGTAAAAACTGACTTGGGAGGAAAATCATCTGATAGAGTTGGAGTAGGAGTCTACTTGTACAAAGAGAATCCTACATGTTTTTGGAGCACAATTTTGGCAAAAATAAGTCTATTGAAGCAAGGCTAATTTCACCCAATATTTTTTTTTTAGAGTTGTATTGTTTTTGCCCACCCAAAAGCAAAAATCGACCAAGGTTTTACTAGGCAAATGGCAGAAAACTGTAGCCATGGATTCTTGTTGTTTGAATGATTTGTGCAACTATTTCAAGATGTTAGTGCTTCTAATCTCGTTATTATTGCGTTGTCTAGTTTACATGTATTTGATGTCTGGATTATAAGCTAACTTCCGCTGCGCATATGTTAACAATTGGTATCAGATGTCGTCTTACATCTAACTAGATAATGTAATACAGCATGAATAGAGTAATAATAAAACGTGTTGTTTATTGATACATGTTTGGTATAATTATTCTATGTCAAAAACATGATTGTATTTATTAGTATCTTAATTCTTTAATTCTGATATTATGAATTAATATACACATGTATAAAAAGTGGCGTTATATTTAATGACAATCTGTTTGATTACGTTTTTTATCAAGAGAAATATGTTTTTCAATAAAAACGTGATTATTTTTTATTGCTATTAATTTCTGTAATTATGGGCTAATATACATATGCACAAATAGTGAATTAATTCCATTAATATGTTTTAGTTGTGTTTTGTCCATAATCATAGTGTTATATTGATAAAAACTTGACTGTTTTGTATATATTTCTGTAATTTTGGATTAATACACCGAATTATGAACTGTGGCGTTTTTGAACTATGAAAAACATACTGTGTTTTACAATTGTGTCTGAATATATTTTTATTAAATAATATATATATATATATATATATATATATATATATATATATATATATATATATATATATATATATATATATAAAACTTTGAGTTCTGAAATCATGTTTTAACATACATCAGTAAATTACGTGATTTGAACAAGTTAAAATAATAAAAACCCTTAAAACACCCAAAATAGAATTCTAGAAATAGGTCTTGATTTTAGAATTCTGAAATTCAGTCGACCTTCGATTGACCTCAAATTTGGTAGGTTCATCGGAAACGGCCCAGTGAGCAATACTTATTAGCTAAAGCTCATGAAGTACGTTATTTTTTTGGCATCGAGGGTCGTTTAGATGGGTTTTGGGCCATTTTTATAATTTTTGGAAAATTTTTTAATAGAAGAAATCTTTGATGGTAGGTTTCAGCTCCATTGTTTCCAATCATGTTTTACAGTAATATAATAAACTTATATGTAGACATAGGTCTTCTTCCACATCGGATAAAATCATTATAGATGATTACTATAGTTTTGCCTCTAGTTATTTGATTACTTGTATTAACTCTCCAACTGAGTTACATGCTCACTGAATGAAACAAGAGTTTATAAAAGTTATACCTATCTTAAATTAACAGTTAACTCTCCATCTGAGTTGGTCCTGTTTAAATTTATGGGGTCATTATCTTACATCAGTCATATATTTTGCATGAATAGTTAAGTTTTCCTAACGAATCTAACTGTTCAATGAGCATGGTTATGTGTGTAATGTGCTGCTTTAAATTTAATTATTCTAAATACATAACTAATAATGATCTATTTAATGTGAATATCTCTCGTATTAACCATGTCTTCATTCAACCCACTTACCTTAATTTTGAACAAAAATAAGTTAGAAGGACCGAATTATGTTGACTGAAAAAGGAACCTTGATATTGTCCTAACTGTTGTAGGCTACAAATTTGTAATCACTGAGGAGTACCCAGAAAAATCTGAAAATGCTACTAATGATCAAGTTAAGGCCTATGACAAATGGGTTAAGGCTGATGAGATGGCGCCATATTTCATTTTTGCCTCTGGAAAATATTTTGCAACATCGGCATCAGTCTATGGGGTCTGCTTATGATATGCTCGAAAGTCTCAAAGAGATGTTCGGTGAGCAAATGTGCAGCTAAGCAAGCAGACATGAAAGCCCTTTTGAACATCAAGATGGCTGAAGGATCATCGGTCAAGGACCATGAAAGTCTTAGGACCTGTGATTGATAAGGAATCTCAAGTTGAGATGGTCATGAAGACTCTGCATGACAGTTTTTAACAGTTTAGCTTGAACAATAATATGAACAAAATAGATTTGTCACTAGCGAAATTGTTGAATGAGCTGCAAGCAGCAGAAGCTATTATCAAACAACAAGCTCCAGTTGTGGCACTCAATATTGAAAAAGCTGCGTTACTACGTTGAAAGGCAATAAGAAAAAGAAGAAGGCTCAAAATATTTTGGCACCTGGTGGTACGACTGGTGTAAAAAAGCCCAAAGGCAAGTGCTATCATTACAAGCAACCTGGACATCACAAGAAGCAATACCCTGCCTATCTAGCAAAGTTGAATAAGCAAAGTAATTCAAATTTAAATGTCGTTGAAACTTGTTTAGCAGTTGTTTCTACCATATTTTGGTGTGTAGATTCGAGAGCCACTAATCATATCTTCACTACTTTGTAGGGGTTTCAGGAAACACGACGACTAAGTTAGAATGAAGCTTCAGTTTTTTAAGCCAATGGCGAGCCAGCACCGGCTTTAGCTTTAGGAGATATTAGAGTTTTGTTTAGTAGTGATAGAGTTTTAGTTTTAAAAGATGTTCTCTATGTACCTTCTATTAGAAGGAATTTGATTTCGGTTTCGAAATTAATGGATGTTGGTTATAATATTTATTTTGCTAATAACTCTGTTGTTATTAAGTTTAATAAACATTTTATCTACACTGCTACTATAGTACATGACCTTTTTATTCTTGATATATTGCCTCATATGCTATAACAACCAAAAGAATTAAATTACACTAATCTGCACATAAACGAAAACGTATTTCTGAACTAAGTCAAACTTAATTGTGGCACTTACGTCTAGGTCATATAAATCTAAATAGGATTTGGGGATTGGTCTCTGATGGACCTTTGAGTTCTTTGAAAGTGGAGTCACTACCAACATGCGAATCATGTTTAGAAGGTAAGATAACCAAGAGACATTTTCCCTCAAAAGGAAATAGAGCCAGCGATAAGATAGAATTAATTCACTCTGATTTGTGTGGCCCTATGAATATACAAGCAAGAGGTGGTTTAGAGTATTTATGACTTTCACAGATGATTACTCAAAATATGAATATACTTATCTGTTGCGACATAAGTCTGAATGCTTTGAGAAATTCAAAGAATTTAAGATGGAAACGGAGAAACGACAAGATAAACATATCAAAACATTGCGAACTGATCGTGGTGGTGAATAACTTTTTGAGGAATTCATAAAATACTTATTAGATAGAGGAATTACATCTCAATTATTTGCCCCAAGAACACCACAATAAAATGGTATGGCAGAAAAAAGAAATAGGACACTTATGGAAATAGTTCGATCAATGTTAAGTTATTACGATTTGCCTTCTTCCTTTTGGGGATATGCTTTAGAAACCGCAAACTACATTCTAAATTTAGTTCCTTCAAAGTCAGTACCTTCAACTCTAGTAGAATTGTGGACTGGGTGCAAGCTAAGTTTACGGCATATTCGGGTTTGGGGTTGTCCAACACATGAGCTGAAAGGGAAAGCGGATAAATTTGAATCAAGGACATAAGTATGCAATTTTATTGGATATACAAAAGGAACTAAAGGCGGTTTATTTTATTGTCCCAAAGAAAAGAAGGTAATTGTTATGATAAATGCCAGATTTTTAGAAGAGGACTATCTAACGAACCATATTCCTAGAAGTAAACTAGTTTTACAGGAATTAAATAATGGAGTAACTAAAGACTCATCTCTAGAACATATCCCGGAAGCCACTATTGACATACCACTGCATTATCATAATGGGAGAAATATCAATGGGCAGCACTGCACAAGAGCAATTGCGTGACATCTCACTACCACAAAGTAGTGGGAGTAATGTTGAGTAACCTCAAATTGTTGAATAACCTAAAATTGTTATGCAACCTGCACTCTAGGAAGAAGTTAATAATATTCCAGCACCGCAGGGTGTGGAGGATAACATTGAAGCTCCAGTACCAAAAAATTATATTGTGATTCAACAACAAAATCAGCCTACACCTGTAGTGACTAGTTGTAGTGGGAGCATTATTATAAAACCTCTCCAGTTTGCGCTTTTGGGAGAATCTTATGATAGAATCCTTGAAGAGCCTAATACAGAACCTATTAATTGCGACGAAGCACTATAGGAAACAGATGCTGATAAATGGGTTGATGATATGACATCTGAAATGGAGTCCATGTACTCCTATCAAGTCTGGGATCTTGTATACGTAGAACCACCTACTGAAGTCAAACCCATAGGTTTTAGTTGGATCTATAAGAAAAACAGAGGAGTTGATGGAAAAGTGCAAACTTTTAAATCTAGGCTTGTTGCAAAAGGGTTTACCCAAAAATAAGGGATCGATTATGAGGCAACTTTTTCTCTAGTAGCCATGCTTAAATCTATTAGTATTCTCTTATCTATTACTGTTCATTATGATTATGAGATCTGGAAATTGGATGTCAAGACCACTTTTCAAAATGAAAGTCTTGATGAGTGCATCTATATGGCACAACCAGTTAGTTTCATAAAAAGTTGCAATGAGCACATGTTGTGTAAATCAAATAAATCCATTTATGGATTGAAACAAGCTTCTAGGGTACGGTACACCTGTTTTGACGCATCGATTAAAACCTTCGGTTTTAATCAATGTGAAAATGATTATTATGTCTATAAGAATTGGAATGGAGATAAAGTTATATTTTTGGTTTTGTACGTAAATGATATTTTTCTCAAAGAAAATAATGTGAGCATGTTAAATTCACTAAAGGAGTGGTTGTCCCCACATTTCAATATGAAATACTTGGGACAGGTAGCACGTATCCTTGGGATCAAGTTTATGCGAGATCGCAGGCAAATGATAGTAGGCTTGTCCCAAGCACTTTAAATTGATACTATTCTCACCAGGTTTAACGTGCAAGATTCCAAGAAAGGGTTTCTCCCTTTTAGACATAGAATATCTCTATCGAAAGATCAGTCTCCAAAAATGATTGATGAGATAGAAAAGATGAAGGCGATCCCTTATGTTTCTGGTGTAGGGAGTCTTGTGTATTGTAACGACCCGATCGATCGTTTTGAGATTTTACACTTTGATCGCCAGTTCTCAGGAATGACTTGCCCCGTGTTATGTATTATGACGAATGTAGATTGTTGGTTTTGGTTTTCAGGAAAATTTGGGATGTATTTGAAAGAACAATTTCAGTTGAAAGCTTTGAATTTGAAAGGTTTGACCGAGAGTTGACTTATTTGTATATGAGCTTGGATCGGAATTTTTATGATTTGTTTAGCTTTGTTAGATGATTTGTGACTTAGGAGTGTGATCGGAAGTGATTTTGGAGGTCCGGTGTAGAATTAGGCTTGAATTGGCGAAGTTAGCATTTTGGCAAATTCCGGTTGATAGGTGAGATTTTGATCTGAGGGTCAGAATGGAATTCTGAGAGTTGTTGTAGCTTCATTAAGTTATTTGGGATGTGTGTGTAAAGTTTCAGGTCATTCGGACGTCGTTTGGTTGGGTTTTTGATCGAATGCGAGTTTCGGGAGTTTTAAAAGAACTTAGGCTTGAATCCGATGTAAATTGATGATTTTGGTGTTGGTTGAGGTGTTTTGATGATTGGAGCAAGTTTTAATGATGTTTTAGTATGGGTTGGAACTTTTGGTTGAGGTCCCGGGGGCCTCGGGGTGATTTCGGATGGCCTTCGGGATAAATTTTTGACTTGTGTTATTGTTGGTATTTGCTGGTTCTGGTATTTCTGCATCTACAGAAAAGGAACCGCAGATCCGGTTTCGTAGATTCGGAAAGGGGGTCGGAGGTGCGAGTTGCTTGAGGAGTTAGTGTTTCGCAGATGCGGGCTTGAAGCCGCATCTGCGGTGCAGCAGATATAGAGTTTGAACAGCATAAGCGGATATGGGCCAAAAGGGCTTTCCGCAGATGCGGGCAGGTGTTCGCAAAAGCGGATTTGGACCGCAGAAGCGGTCCTGAGCAAAATAGTAAAGCTCCATAGAAGCGGAAACCGCAGAAGCGGTTTATTGGTCGCAGAAGCGAAAATGTATTGTTAGAGAAGGGTTTAAAGCTTCATTTTGTTCCGCGAGCTAAGGTATTTTTCCACCATTTTTTAACATCTTTGAGAGCTTTTGGACGAGAATCGAAGGGGATTTCGACTGGGGTTGATTGGAGGTGAGTTCTATGACCTAAATACATGATTTCATTGTAGAATCAACCTAGAAATTTATGAAAATTCGTCAAAAAGGGAGAAAAGCTAGGGCTTGGATTTTGATATTTCAAAGTGGGTTTTGATGGGTCATTTGAGCTTGGATTTGAGAGTTCTTGGTGTGTATGAACTCGTGAGAAGATAAGGAATCTATTAATGTGAAAATTTCTGAGATTTGAGAAGTGGGCTCGGGGCTCTGGTTTTGGTAATTTCGGGATTTGTGCCCGTTATTGTTTGTTTTCGCTTGGGCTTTGTTCCCTTGGCATATTGTGATGTATTCGCTTTGTCTTTGGATAGATTCGACACACGTGGAGGCCGAATTGAGGGGCAAAGGCGTCGTGAGCTAGAGATTTTACCGGTTCGAGCTGAGTAATGATTGTAAATGATATCCCGAGGGTTTAAAACCCCCGGATTGTACACCGTAGTGCTATATTGAGGTGACTTGCACACTGGATAGCAAGCGTGGGGTAGAGCACCATTGGGGACTGTGACCTGGTTCGTCCCGATTGATGATTTTACCGCGTATTTGACTGAAACTAATTTGTTATTATCTTGACTTGGGTTGATTGCCATATTTGGGCTTCGTGCCAATTATTTGAACCCTTCGGGGGATTTTATCACTGATTCCTCACTGTTTTGATGTATTATTTGAACTTAGTCCCGTTGAAATCTATTATTTTACAACTCAGCCAATTGTACTCAGGTTTGAAACTTAAATGATATTTTGGGCTGAGAACTACTATTTTACAAATACCCGAGGGCGTGTGATGATTTTGGACTTAGTGAGGCTGAGGTCCATATGTGAGGATATGCTGAGCGATATGAGGCCGAGGGCGTGAGATACTTGATGGGCCACAAGGAGGCTTGAGTGACATGAGGAGGCTTTTAGGCCTTAAGAGTGGTATGAGGAGGCTTTCAGGCCTTATGAGTGATGTGCTAAGACTTTCAGACCTTATTTTATATGCCACGAGGTGGCTTGATATTGCACTTGGGCCGTAAGGGGCCCCTCTCGGAGTCTGCACACCCTCAGTGAGCGTCGTCGACGATATATGGATCGGGCTGCACGCCGCAGCGATATATGGATCGAGCTCCACGCCGCAGCGATCATTATATGATATTGTGCTGAGAGTGTTCTGAGAGTGAGCCCAAGGGACTGGTACTGTTTTGAGATATTGCCCGATGGGTGAACTTTTATGTGCTCATCTTGCATATTTACTTGCCTTTTTACCTGTTATACTGTGGTATTTGTGCCGGAGGGGCGGATTTTCTGTGCTTATCGGCACTCACTGTTTTGAAATCATTTTGTAACTGTTGGAAAGATAATTTTCAAAAGAGATTTAAACTGAGCCAAGAGATTTCCAAAAATTTCACAGCTTCACTGTTTTTTCGAAGGATTGTACCCTGCTTCTATACAACATGATGGTTGCTTTACTTGATTTCTTACTGCTCAGTTGTTATTTACCTTTATTACTCACTGAGTTGGAGTACTCACTTTACTCCATGTACCTCGCGTGCAGATGCAGGTATCTATTCACCCGGTAGCGGGTTTGGGCCGATCAAAGGCAGAGTTATATGAGTTAAGGAGGTGACTGTCAGCGTTCACAACACTATGTTTCTCTCTTTTGTTCATTATTCCGATTTTGTATATCTTTGACATTGTAGTGGATTTATATTCCGATAGATGCTTGTGACTTGCGACACCCCGATTATGGTTGTGTTGGGTTGACTTTCCGCTAATCAATACTATTAAGTCATATTTAAGTTGTTTATTTATGTTAACTATTTTTGAAAAGACGAGTTGGGTTCGTTAGCTGGCCTCATCTTCAAGAGAAGCGCCATCACGACCAGTGCGGGGTTCAGGTCGTGACATGTATGTTATATTATGTACTAGACCCAACATCTGCTTTGCTATTGGCATGGTTAGTAGATTTCAATCTTGTAATGACCCAACCGGTCGTTTTGGGAACTTATGCTCCTTTATACTATTTGAAGCCATGAATATCTTCATACGATGAATTATGACTTATGTGACTTGTCAGTTTCGATTTTTCAATGATTCGGAGTTTGTTGGTGGAATGAAAGTTAAGGTTCAAAGTTTAAGTTTAAAGAGTTGACCGGAGTTTGACTTTTGTGCAAACGATACCGGAATGGAGTTTTGATGGTTTCAATAAATCCGTATGATGATTTTAAACTTAAGAGTATGTTCGGATATTTATTTCGATGTCCGTAGAATAAATTGAAGCATTTTGACATAAGTAGGAAAAATGGAATTCGGAAGTTTGACTAAGAGTTGACTTTTTGATATCGGGATCGAAATTTTATTTCGAAAACTGGAATAGTTTCGTTATGCCATTTATAACTTGAGTGCAAAATTTGAAGTCATTCCGGATTGTTTTGATAGGCCTCAACATCGAATGTAAAATTTAAAAATTCGTTAGTTTCGTGAAGCTTGAATTGGGGTGTGATTTATATTTTATTGTGGTTTGGTGTGATTTGAGACAACAACTAAGTTTGTATGATGTTTTAGGACCTGTTGGTTAATTTGGTTGAGGTCCCGAGGGCCTCGGGTGGATTTCGGATGGTTAACGGAGCGTGGTTTAGAAATGTTTTAACGTGGTTCTTCAAGAATAAGTGGTATCAATTATGCAAATGAGCTCCAAATTTAGTTTTGATTGAAGCATCAAATCCGTATCGAAATTTCGGATCCATAGCAAAAAGAATCGTCCAATTCGGACAACGTATGAGAAAGTTAAGCCCATTTTCGTGTCGGAAAAATTAATTGCCCATCGTCAGCGCCCAGGGTAGCGCGGGGCGCCATCCATGGCGCCGGGATTTTTTTGGCTACTGGATCCAGTGCCACAGGCAGCGCACGGCGCCACCTGGGGCGCCCGAATGGTAAAATGCTATAAAACGGGGGTTTCGGCCATTATTACATATTTTGAGCTATGGAGCTCGGTTGAGGCGATTTTCAGAGGCAAACTTCACCACAAAACTTGGGGTAAGTGTTCTTAACTCCCTTGTGATTATATTCCATGAATTAATCTTCATTTTTGGGGGTAGATTCTTGATATTTCAAGAGAATAGGAATTTTCTAAAGTTCTATAAAATGAATTTTCAAGATTTGAACATCGATCCGAAGTCGGATTTTGGTAAAATTGGTATGGTTGAACTCGTGTAGGACATAAGGAACCCGTTGTTGAAAAAATTTCTGAATTTCGAGAAGGGGCCCGGGGCTCGGGGTTTACAAATTTTGTGAATTTCGATATTTTTCGAGTCTTTTCGATTGGGTTATGTCCCCTTAGCCTATTGTAATGTAGATTCGACACGCGAGGAGGTCGATTTGCGAGGCAAGGACATAGTGAGCTAGACTTTGGGCCGTCTAGAGGTGAGTAATACTTATAAATGATATCCTGAGGGTTTGAAACCCCGAATTTGCACATCATGGTGCCGTATTGAGGTGACTTGCATGCCGGATATGAGCGTGGGGTAGAGCACCATTGGAGATTGTGACTTGGTCCGTCCCGGTTGTTGATTTTACTGCGTATTTGACTGAAATTACTTGTTATCATCATAATTTGGGCTGATTGCCATGTTTGGGGCCTTGTGCCGACTTGTAAAATCCTTCGAGGATTGATATTGCTACATAGCATGATATTGCATATCATTTAATTTCAGTCCAAGGTTTTAAATGCTGTTTTGCAAACTCAGCCATAATTCTAAAAGTTGAAAACTTAAATGACATTTTAAATGTATTTTGGGCTGGAAACTTCTATTTTGTAAATGCCCAAGGGGATTACTATATTATTTTCTGGACTGATTATAAAGTGACTTGAAACAGTGGTAACAATGACACTGTATGTTATACTTGAAACAATGATAACAATGACACTGTAATATATACTTGAAACAGTGGTAATAATGACACTGTAATATATACTTGAAACAGTGGTAACAATGACAATGTATGTTATACTTGAAACAGTGGTAACAATGACACTATAATATATACTTGGAACAGTGGTAACAATGGCACTGTGTGATATAAATTGGTCAGGTAACAATGGCTGACCGGTCAGGTAACAATGACTGACCAAGATATTGCGCTTGGGCTGTAGGAGCCCCTCCGGAGTCTGCACACCCACAGTGAGCGCGGGTATCCACTTGGCCAGGTAACAATGACTGGCCAGGATTTGATTGATGCCACGAGTTGGCCTGACATTGCGCTTGGGCCGTAAGGGGCCCCTCCCGGAGTCTGTACACACCCCCAGTGAGCGCCGTCGACGATAAATAAATATGGATGGCTCGGGCTGCACGCCGCAGTGGGTACTGGAATGTACCATCATATGCATTGCATTGCATTGTTTGTTGTTGTTGTGATATTTCTTGAGATATTTATCTACTGTGCTGGTACTATCTGATCATTGACCGTTGGGGGCCCGAGTGACTGACTAGGAACAATGATATTGCCCGAGGGGCGGATTTCTGTGCATAGTGTCACAAATTGTTTTGAAAGTATATTCGCAACTATTGAAAAGATCATTTCTAAAAGGGGTTTTAAACTAATCTGGATATTTTCCAAAGGATTTTTCCCGGACTTACTATTTTCTAAAGGAGTTGTGTTGTCCCATATTGCATGCTGGTGTGCTCTTACGTGATTTCTTGCCGCTAAGTTATTATTTACTCTTATTACCACTGAGTTGGAAGTACTTACTTTACTCCCTGCACCTCGTGTGCAGATGCAGGTACTTGTTCACCCGGTAGCGGATTTTGAGCTTATTGGAGATTTGCTATCATAGCTGAGCCAGGTGACCGCCAGCGTCCGTGGCACCGGATTTTCTCCCTTATTTTATGTTGTTCATGTTATTCCAGACTTTGTTCCCATCTCCAGACTTGTGGTACTTTAGTGAACTCTGTAGTAGCTCATGACTGGTGACACCCCGATGTCGGGCTGTCTTGGGATGGTTCCCTGTTATTATTGTTGTTTTCCGCACTCTTGATAATGTTAATCATGTTTTAGCTTTATAAATGTTAACTATCTATTAAAAGTAAGTGTTGTGTTTCGTTGGCTGGACTTGTCTTCACGAGAGGCGCCATCACGACCGGGTTGGGATTTGGGGTCGTGACAAGTTGGTATCAGAGCCTAGGTTACTAGGTCTCACGAGTCATGAGCAGGTTTAGTAGAGTCTCGTGGATCGGTACGGAGACGTCTGTATTTATCCTCGAGAGGCTGCAGAACCTTTAGGAAAACTTCACTTCCTTGGAATTCTTATCGTGCGTACTTGATTTAGCTTGAGATATACCTCTTGAAATTCCTTCCACACATCAGTATGCGCACGTGAGCGCTTAGTAGTATATGTGCCTTGATGGCTTGTGCTTCCCCGATCGAGGGCGGGCGAGATGTAATCTCTGTGAGTTTGATGTTGGGCCAGTCTAGAGGACATGATGCCGAATCTTTGCTTATGGCTTGAGCACCAAGGTGCTGATTTTATGAGCTGGAATTATGAACTTATATGTTCAGTATTGTCCTTAATTGTGGGAATGGCGGCTGGATAGCTACGTAATGTGTATGTTGGTACTGTGTAATGTGTATGATAGTGGAAGGTATACAAAAACATGAACTAAAGGTAAAGCTAATGGGTAATTGGCTTATGAGGGAAAACTACTTGTCATACTAGTTAGATAAGTCTGGTAGCTGAGATCACTTCTGTAAATGTATTATGACGAAATCTATGTCGAGAAGCACACCTTGAAGGGTCGAAAACATTAAGGAAAGAAAATGTTCTTACTTGGTTGAATAGCCCAATAATGGAGGGTCGAAAGGTATTTTCTATGTGTTACGATTTAAATAGGTGCAACGCATGTCCATGTATCAATTTTGATATTGTGATACATGTAATATTGGGATTAATGTCATTGATATACGTTGTGATGCTTTGTCAAGTTGTAGATGTGTTGTTAGGATGGTTTTGGTGATCCTCTAGCAGGTGGATAGGCCCAATTACAAAGAAGACTCTGCCGAAATTTTTGAAAATTTTGGGACTTAGTAAAAATTTGGTCGCCTAGAGAGTGGGCTTTACTGTTGTGTGAGTGAATGCAAGAATTGCAAAAGAGTTAAAATTACACATGATTTGTATTTCCACAAGCTTATGAAGGAGTGGGTTCAATCTCACTATGGTATTACGTCAGCAATAGAGTATGTGCGTTATGATTTATTGAGTGCGTTTTGATCTACGGCTTTGAGCCAAATTGGGGATTTTGCTATTAATTAAGTTGATTGCACGATTAAGAACTATAATCCAGTCTGCCATAGATATGCCTCGGTATTATTCGATCCCAGTTCCACCTCTTCTTATGTGTCCTCATATTTTGCTCATTATTTGGGTATGCCCCGGGAGTTTCTTTCTTTACCTGTTCATGTGTCTACCCTGGTGGGCGATACTCTTGTTGTAGACCGTGTGTACCGGTCATGTGTTGTGATTATTGAGGGTCTGGAGACCCAAGTTGATCTATTGTTATTGAGCGTGGTGGACTTGATATTATATTGGGCATGGATTTGTTATCTCCGTGTCATGCTATTATAGACTGTCATGCTAAGACAGTTACTTTGGCTATGCCGGGTGTACCGCGGATCAAGGGGTGTGGTATGATTGATTATGTACCTAGCAGAGTAATTTCTTTCTTGAAATCCCAGCGTATGGTTGAGAAGGGTTGTCTATCATATCTATCTTTTGTGCGAGATGTTGGAGCTGAGACTCCTAGTATTTATTTTCCTAGTTGTGAGGGAATTTCCTGACGTATTTCCTACAGACCAGCCGGGCATGCCCCCGGATAGGGATATTTATTTTGGCATTGACCTGGTGCCGGGCACTCAACCCATTTTTATTCCACCGTACCGTATGGTACCAGCGGAGCTGAAGGAATTGAAAGAGCAGCTTCAGGAACTCCTAGAAAAAAAGAAAAAAAAAAGGGTTCATTCGGCCTAGAGTGTCATCTTAGGGTGTACCAGTCTTATTTGTGAAGAAGGAGGATGGCACAGTGAGAATGTGCATTTATTACATGCAATTGAATAAAGTAATAGTAAAGAACAAGTATCCTTTGCCTCGTATTGATAGCTTGGCTATGTGCGAACAGAGAAAGTTTTCTTGATAGTTTTTACCATGGTTCGAGCCGGATATCTTCTACCGGTGCGCGGAGCATATTATATATTATGAACTCCTTCTAAATGGGAGCAAATAGAAGATTTCTAACTACACGGAATGAAATTTTCCTATAGCCCAGAAATTTCTAATGATATTCTTGCGTTTGCAAAATGATGGCATAATAGACGTGGTATGCTGTGCATGTTTATATTTTCATGTACGAGGTGGCAGTTCATTCTTAAAGGGAAGGTCACGAGTTCTGGATGGAATAGTCAGTTTTAGGTATTTAGATGAATGTTATAACTGCTCGGTAAGACCGGAGAAGGGTGCGCACTATATGTTAACCAACAAATGTCTATTTGTATTACAACACCCACTTGATTGATCGACTGCCAATACTTCGATCTTGCTATGTATTGTAAAAAAAAATTGAGAATAATTATCATGGGATGATCGTACTTAAGGGATGTGTTAGTCATTTGAGTGCTGAGGTTATGATCGGTTACGGTGATTTATGTGATCTATGAATTTGGAGACAGAGAATTCTCAAAAATATACTATTTCGGGATTGTGGCATGTTTGAGGTGAATATTTTATCTAAACTTTTTGGATGCACTAGTAGAGCTAATTGATGATGATAACTATGCGCTGTGAGTGCGAATATATGTGAGCTTTGAACCTGTGTGCAAGCACCGAGTCAATATTCATGCTCGGAAGATGCTTAGGCTATGATATGCCTAGAGTTGACTGTTAAGATTAAAGTTATAATGTTTCTCGCATTCGTACCTTTGTTGAGAACTATCTTGGATATACTTGAGGTTAAAATGGGGCTACTTTATAAAATAAATTTGGTTGTTGTTAATTCTGCATTAAATTGCGAATTTGAGCTGTGATAGCACAATTTGCTCATGCCTACAGTATAGCGTGTTATTTATGCCAGTCTTGGAGCATGAGAATCCTATTTGATTTAGCATACATGTGTGTACTTGTTGGATTCCTCCTGTATGATATGCTTGGGCTGGAAATATGTGACCATGCCAAGTGGATTATGTTATTGGCAACTGAATTGCTCTTGCGGTTGATGTTAACATGAGCTCTAGAAGAGCTGGTTATTGTTATTTGGTTCGTGTGTCTTGGTTCTAGTACGAATGATGAGCTCATAGCAGTGTGGACTGTATATGGAATATTTTTGTTTCATAATATAAGGTCATCGAACCTAGAATGCGTACTAACGGATTTGATTACGATATATTTGGGAGGATGATATCGAGAGTTGGCTTAGAAAGTGATTATAGTTCTGGTTGTTGAAAGAGGGAAAGCTCTATGATATGTTGATATGTTTGGTGGTTAGGTTATTCTACGTGTTTCTTTCATTGCTGACAGTGTACGAAGGTTTTGTAATGAGGTATTGTTTAAAATGTGATTTAATACCGGTATCAGGTTTGTATTTAAGCAATTATGGTAATTTGAAACTACTACGAGTATGTGGGTTATGTGGTATGCGATGTGATTGCATCTGGATTTATGGATAAGGTTTAATACAACATGTTAAGACTTATACAAAGTGTAAATGTGATATATGGGTCTTCAAAAGAATTATTTATTCTTGATGAGGAAGTTGGATTTCAAGGTATATGGGCTAATGTTAAATTAGTGACTTTCTGCTATACGGTGTTTTCAGGCCTATATTGAATAGGGTGACATGGTATCACCCGGGTATGTGTGTGATAAGATGGAATGGAAATTTAAAAGCTTAGAAACAATTCTTAGCACGTTCGAGGACGAACGTATGTTTAAGTGGTGGAGAATGTAATGACCCAACCGGTCGTTTTGGGCACTTATGCTCCTTTATACTATTTGAAGTCATGAATATCTTCATACGATGAATTATGACTTATGTGACTTGTCAGTTTCGATTTTTCAATGATTCGGAGTTTGTTGGTGGAATGAAAGTTAAGGTTCAAAGTTTAAGTTTAAAGAGTTGACCGGAGTTTGACTTTTGTGCAAACGATACCGGAATGGAGTTTTGATGGTTTCAATAAATCCGTATGATGATTTTAAACTTAAGAGTATGTTCGGATATTTATTTCGATGTCCGTAGAATAAATTGAAGCATTTTGACATAAGTAGGAAAAATGGAATTCGGAAGTTTGACTAAGAGTTGACTTTTTGATATCGGGATCGAAATTTTATTTCGAAAACTGGAATAGTTTCGTTATGCCATTTATAACTTGAGTGCAAAATTTGAAGTCATTCCGGATTGTTTTGATAGGCCTCAACATCGAATGTAAAATTTAAAAATTCGTTAGTTTCGTGAAGCTTGAATTGGGGTGTGATTTATATTTTATTGTGGTTTGGTGTGATTTGAGACAACAACTATATTTGTATGATATTTTAGGACCTGTTGGTTAATTTGGTTGAGGTCCCGAGGGCCTCGGGTGGATTTCGGATGGTTAACGGAGCGTGGTTTAGAAATATTTTAACGTGGTTCTTCAAGAATAAGCGGTATTAATTATCCAAATGAGCTCCAAATTCAGTTTTAATTGAAGCATCAGATCCGTATCGAAATTTTGGAGCCATAGCAAAAAGAATCGTCCAATTCGGACAACGTATGAGAAAGTTATGCCCATTTTCGTGTCGGAAAAATTAATTGCCCATCGTCAGCGCCCAGGGTAGCGCGGGGCGCCATCCATGGCGCCGGGATTTTTTTGGCTACTGGATCCAGCACCACAGGCAGCGCACGGCGCCACCTGGGGCGCCCGAATGGTAAAATGCTATAAAACGGGGGTTTCGGCCATTATTACATATTTTAAGCTATGGAGCTCGGTTGGGGCGATTTTCAGAGGCAAACTTCACCACAAAACTTGGAGTAAGTGTTCTTAACTCCCTTGTGATTATATTCCATGAATTAATCTTCATTTTTGGGGGTAGATTCTAGATATTTCAAGAGAAATGGAGGAATTTTCTAAAATTCTATAAAATAAATTTTCAAGATTTGAACATCGATCCGAAGTCGGATTTTGGTAAAATTGGTATGGTTGAACTCGTGGGGAGATAAGATACCCGTTGATGTAAAAAATTTTGAATTTCGAGAAGTGGGCCCGGGGCTCGGGTTTTACAAATTTCGTGAATTTCGATATTTTTCGAGTCTTTTCGATTGGGTTATGTCCCCTTAGCCTATTGTAATGTATTCGTTATGGTTTTGAGTAGATTCGACACGGGAGGAGGTCGAT
>MU786702.1:19969-48341 GCA_026770625.1 Nicotiana glauca | reverse complement strand
GTTGCTCAAAGGGTTTGTCAGATCATCAAGCCACAATTCGCTTCCAAATCTAGCACTTCCTACAAAGCGCACAAATGAGGGCTTTGACCCAAACGCCTACAAGTTGTTGGCAAAAGCTGGATATGATCCCAACGAACCATCCAAGTTGGGAAAGCTCCCGCCTGAAGCTTCAAACCCTACTCAAAAGACGATGATGAAGAAAGGGTACCCACTGAAACAATCACTTGAAGGATTGGGTTACAAATAACCCCCGCCAATCCGTATCTCCATTAAAAGGGGAAGTTGTAACTACATTACTGCTAAAGAAGTGTCTATGGCACTTAATAACAAGCCTTCTGTGTTTGACCGACTTACGAAACAAAGGACCTCAGTCTTTGACAAGTTGGGACCTCTGAAGAAGGAAAACAATTTCCATGGAAATAATGGAAGGATTGGAGCACCCATCTCCCTTAAAAAGGAGATTTTGACCACAGACTACCTAAGTCTGATTCCTTCTAGAATGAGCCGAGAGACAAAACTTGTAGTTTCGTGCGGAGAGGTCCTCAAAGCAAAGGCTCATACCATAGTCTACACTAAGGAACGAGAGGAAGATAAAGAAAGTGTGGGGTCATCATATCATATCACCATTCATGATGAACAAAATGTTTCACCCTATACGGAAATCGAGGAAAAGTGCCTTTATATTCATGTATGTCGTCATATATATTTCAATGATGGTGATCCTCAAGAAGATGAAGACGCTAAAGATGCACCGCCAGAGCTTGAAGAAGGGGTGAAGACAATGGTTGATGCACTAAAAGAAGTCAATCTCGGAGTAGTTGAAGATCCAAAGCCCACATATATAAGTACCTCTCTAACTGGTGATGAAGAGAGAAAATATATTGAGCTACTCAAGGAGTTCAAAGACGTATTTGCTTGGAGCTACAAAGAAATGCCAGGTTTAGACCCCAAGGTGGTTGTTCATCATCTTGCTGTCAAACGAGGCGCTCGTCCTGTAAAGCAAGCACAACATCGCTTCAGACTTGAACTGGTTCCCTTGATTGAAACCGATGTTAACAAGCTTATTGGGGCTGGTTTTGTTCGTGAAGTTAAATACCCTATATGGATTTCAAGCATCATCCCTGTAAGAAAGAAAAATGGCCAAATTCGAGTTTGTATTGACTTTAGGGACCTAAATAACGCTTGTCCTAAGGATGAATTTCCTCTTCCTATCCCCGAACTAATGATTGATGCAACAACTGGATACGAGGCGATGTCTTTCATGGATGGTTCATCTGGATATAACCAAATTCGCATGGAACCGAAGGACGAAGAACTTACTGCCTTTCGCACCCCTAAAGGTATATACTGCTACAAGGTAATGCCTTTCGGTTTGAAGAATGCTGGTGCTGCATCTCAACGTGCCATGCAAAATATTTTTGATGACATGCTTCATAAAAATGTGGAGTGTTATGTTGATGACTTGGTAGTAAAGTCAAGGAAGAAAGATGATCACTTGCAAGATTAGAGGATGGTATTTGAACGGCTTCGGAGATACCAACTCAGAATGAATCCGTTGAAGTGTGCTTTTGGAGTTACTTCTGGAATGTTCCTCGATTTTATTGTTCGACATCGAGGTATCGAAATTGATCAAGCTAAGGTGGATGCCATCTTGAAAATGTCCGAGCCTAGAGATATTCATGAATTAAAAAGCTTGCAGGGTAAGTTGGCATATCTTAGAAGATTTATTTCGAATCTGGCTGAAAGGTGCCAACCATTTAGTCGCTCATGAAGAAAGGGGTTCCTTTTAAATGGGACCAAGCTTGAAGAAATGCTTTTGAAAGCATTAAGTCTTATTTGATGAAACCTCCAGTACTGGCAGCCCCCATACCTGGAAAGCCACTAATATTATATATTTTAGCATAAGAAAGCTCAGTAGGAGCGCTTCTCGCTCAAGGAAACAATGAAGGCAAAGAAAATGCACTTTATTACTTGAGTAGGACGATGACGCAAAATGAGCTCAAGTATTCTCCTATTGAGAAGTTATGTTTGGCACTTGTCTTCTCTATTCAAAAGCTGAAGCATTACTTCTAAGCTCACGTTGTGCGACTCGTCTCAAGAGCGAACCCTATCAAGTTTGTCATGTCTAAACCGGTCCTAAGTGATCGATTAGCGAGGTGGTACCTCCAGTTTCAACAATTTGAAATTGTGTATGTTCCTCAAAGGGCAGTAAAAGGACAAGCATTAGCAGACTTTCTAGCTGACCATCCGATTCCAGATGATTGGGAGTTGTCTGATGAATTGCCTGATGAAGATGCAATGGTCATAGAAATTCAGCCTCCTTGGAAGATGTATTTTGATGGCGCTGCACATCGTGAAGGAGCTGGTGCTGGAATAGTGTTTATCACTTCTCAAGGAGAAGTTTTGCCCTATTCTTTCACTCTAACACAACGGTGCTCCAACAATGTTACTGAATATCAAGCGCTCATACTTAGGCTTGAAATGGCTGTGGATATCAAACAATTGCAATTACAAGTTTTTGGAGATTCCAAGCTAGTGATCAACTAGATTTTGTGTAGTTATAAGGTCAAGAAGCCAGAGTTGGTTCCATATCACAAATATGCTAAAAGATTGATAAGTTGGATTGAAGAAGTAACTATTCAACACGTGCCGAGAAAGGAAAATAAGAGAGCTGATGCATTAACAGCCTTAGCTTCTACATTATCTTTGCCTGATCAGACACAAGTCACTGTTTGCCAAAGGTGGGTAGTTCCTCCACCAAATGACTATGAGGAAGAAGAAACCGAAGTTGAGCGTATTGCTTCCGTTCTTGAGGTTGAAATTGAAGACCGGCGACAACCATTAATAGATTATCTTTGTTACGGTATATTCCCAGAAAATCCCCAAAGAAAAACGAAAATCCGAAGAAGAGCCCCTCATTTTCTTTATTACAAGAATACACTCTATAGACGATCATTTGATGGAGTGATCCTACGTTGTTTGGGGACTGACGAATCCCTTCAAGCATTGCAAGAGGCACACTCTGGAGTATGTGGTGTGCATCAATCTGGGCCAAAACTTCATTTCCATATAAAAAGAATGGGGTATTATTGGCCAACGATGGTGAAAGATTGTTTGGATTACGCTCGGAGGTGTAAAGCTTGCGAATTACATGCTAACTTCATACATCAACCAACTGAAGTAANTTTTGGCCACGACTGACTACTTCTCGAAGTGGGCTGAAGTTGTTTCTCTTAAGGAAGTAAAGAAGGAAAATGTGGCAAACTTCATCCGAGTCAATATTATCTATCGCTTTGGCATTCCTTGATATATATTGATAGACAATGATAAGACATTTGATAACAAGTTGATGAATAAAATATGTGATCTTTTTGACTTCAAGCAATGCAATTCCTCCATGTATTATGTTGCTGCCAATGGACTTGCTGAAGCATTTAACAAAACACTCTGCAACTTGTTGAAGAAGGTTGTCTCTAAGTCTAAGAGAGATTGGCATGAAAGGATGGAAGAAGATCTTTGGGCATATAGGACCACATATCGTATACCAATGCAAGCGACCCCTTATTCGCTTGTTTATGGAGTTGAAGCAGTCCTTCCACTTGAGCGTCAAATCCCATCGTTGTGGCTTGCCATTCAAGAAGGACTCACCAATGAAGAAAATGCTTGGTTACACCTTGAAGAATTGGAAGCTCTTGATGAAAAGAGGCTAGAAGCTCAACAAAGCCTTGAATGTTATCAAGCTCGCCTGTCTCGATCTTTTAACAAAAGGGTACACTTTATATATTTTCAAGTGGGTGACCAAGTTCTTATGGTCAAAAGGCCTATTATTACCTCTCGTCGATCTGGGGGCAAATTCTCTGCTAAGTGGGATGGACCATATATCGTACAAGAGGTATACTCAAGTGGAACTTACAAGATAGTTGACTCGGAAGGTTTGTAGATTGGCCCCATCAACGGAAAATTCATGAAGAGATACTATCCTTGAAGAAAACAAATATTCTCCTTGACGCACGAGCATAAACTGCATGTTACTCCTAGCCCGCAAGAGTATAAATTGTGCATGGTCCAAAAAAAAAGTTCGCTAGGTTGAAAACCTCGAAAGAGGCGGCTTAGGAAAAAGTTAGGACATCAAAAAAAAAGTCCGCTAGGTTGAAAACCTCGAAAGAGGCGGCCTAGGCAAAAGTTAGGACACAAAAAAAAAACAAAAAAAACTCACCCGTTTCGAACTACGGAATAACTTGATCCTCTTCACCGAGGTACGTAGGCAGCTTAGAGTTTCATTCTAAGTTCAGTCATTTGAGTTCAAGAAATACATATTACCCAAGGCATTATTCAAATAAGGTCATGGGGCCAAGCCCTCCATGTCAAATGTGGTCTTTGATGGAATGATTGTAGTTTCTTTAATAAGAGGCTAAATATTCAAGTTGAAGGCTCCAATTCTAAGTCAAGTTGATTTTGTCAAGTCTATTACATCATTAATTTGAAGTATTCAAGCCCGCTAGGTCTTAAAGTTGCAGTATTCAAGTGCTCTACGTCATCAAATCCATAAAGTATTAAAAACAAAGAAGCTCACTCGTTATAAACTGTAGAATGACTTGATCCTATTCACCGAGATTGGTATATTTAAGACAATTACAGTCTTTAGCAGGCTTCAAAGTTTTCAAGACTATCATGTCTTTTAGCTGAATTCTTCAAGTTTTTCAAGTCGCCAAGTTGAATTCTTCATATTTTCTATATCATTGATTTGAAATCTCTGCATGCTAAATCTTCAAGTTGAAGTTGAGTTAAATTCTTCTAGTCCGCTAAGTCTTCAACTATCCAAGTCTGCCATTTCTTCAAGTTGAATTCTTCAAAGTGGCTACATCTTCAAGTTTAACTCTTATACTTTTACCTTCAAGTTGAATCATCAAGTTAAAATCTTCAGTCTTCAAGTCGAAGACTTCAAATCTGTCAAGTCTTCAAGTAGAAACCTACAAGTCTGCCATGTCTTCAAGTTGAAATGTAAAAAAAAGATTCTTCGATTGTGAGGTTATCTTTACTAAAGTAGTATCTTTGAAATTGATTTCTTCTTCTACGTGCAAAAAAAAAAAAGAAAAGGAGAAACATATATGTATAAAGGAGATCATAAAATTACCTTTGAAGATTGAAGTTGAAGAGATATTCTTGGTGGTCAGCTTTTTGAAAAAAATAAAAATAAATCATGCTTCGTATAATCTTTGATTCATGTATCTCGAAATAAGGACGGGTTTTCATTCCTTTGCGCCAAAAGGTCAAATCTTTTGGTGGTGAAGTAAAATCTTCAAGTTAGACTGTATAATGGACTTTGTTGGTCTTCGTCTTGGGCAAAATATAGTCTTCAGCTTAGACGGTGTAATGGTATTATCCTCGGAGAAAGTAAAGTCTTCAGCCTAGAAGGTTGTCTTCGCCTTGGACAAAGTATAGTCTTCAGCTTAGACGGTGTAATGGTCTTAGCCTCGGACAAAGTAATGGTCTTCAGGTTGGATGGTTGTCTTCATCTTTGCAAAATGAATATTTGGCTCAAACGGTGTAATGGTCTCTGCCTCATATCAAAAGTAAAGTCTTTGGCTTAGATGATGTAATGGTCTTTGCCATAAATAAAGAAAGTCAAATTTCAAATAAAGTGAAGTCTTTGGCTTAGACAGTGTAATGGTCTATGCCTCAGATAAAATGATGTTAAATCTTTAAACAAGATGAAGTCATTAGTTTAGACGGTGTAATGGTCTTCACTTCAGACAAAATAAATCTTTGGCCCATACGGTGTAATGGTCTATGTCTTAGATAAAATGAAGTTAAATCTTCAAAGAAGATAAAGTCATTAGCTTAGATGGTGTAATGATCTTCGCTTCAAACAAAATAAATCTTTGGCCCAGACGGTGTAATGGTCTATGCTTCATATAAAATGAAGTTAAATCTTCAAACACGATGAAGTCATTAGCTTAGACAGTATAATGGTCTATGCCTCAGATAAAATGAAGTTAAATCTTCAAACAAGATGAAGCCATTAGCTTAGACGATGCAATGGTTTTCTCTTTAGACAAAATAAATCTTTGGCGCAGACGGTGTAATGGTCTATGCCTCAGATAAAATGAAGTTAAATATTCAAACAAGATGAAGTCATTAGCTTAGACGGTGTAGTGATCTTCGCTTCAGACAAAATAAATCTTTGGCCCAGACGGTGTAATGATCTATGCCTCAGATAAAATGAAGTTAAATCTTCAAACAAAATGAAGTCTTCGGCTTAGACGGTGTAATGGTCTATGCCTCAGATAAAGTGAAGTCAAATCTTCAAACAAAATAAAGTCTTTAGCTCAGACGGTGAAATGGTATTCGCTTTAGACAAAATTGGTGTAATGGTCTTTGCCTCAGATAAAATACAATCTTTGGCTTAGGAGGTGTAATGGTCTTTGTCACAGATAAAGAAAGTGAGTTTCCAAATAAAATGAAGTTATTAGCTTAGACGGTGTAGTGGTCTTCGCTTCAGACAAAATAAATCTTTGGTCCAGATGGTGTAATGGTCTATGCCTCAGATAAAATGAAGTTAAATCTTCAAACAAGATGAAGTCATTAGCTTAGACGGTGTAACGGCCTTCGCTTCAGATAAAATAAATCTTTGGCCCAAACAGTATAATGGTCTATGCCTCAGATAAAGTGAAGTTAAATCTTCAAACAAAATGAAGTCTTTGGCTTAGACGGTGTAATGATCTATGCCTCAGATAAAGTGAAGTCAAATCTTCAAACAAAATAGATTCTTCAACTTAGACGGTGTAATGGTCTTCGCTTCAAATGAAATGAAGTCTTTAGCTCAGACGGTGTAATGGTCTTCGCTTTAGACAAAAATAAGTCTTTGGCTCAGGCGGTGTAATGATCTTTGCCTCAGATAAAATATAATTGGCTTAGGCGATGTAATGGTCTTTGCCACAGATATAAAAAGTGAGTTTTCAAATAAGATGAAGTCTTTAGCTTAGATGGTGTAATGGTCTTCGCTTCAGACAATAAATCTTTAGCTTAAACGGTGTGATGTTCTTTGCCTAAGATAAAATAAATCTTTGACTCAGACGATGTAATGGTCCATGCCTTAGATAACGACAAATCAAGATTAAACGGCCAAGCTTTCTGAGGAAACGAGATCAAACAGGCTGGGTATGATACTAGCTAGTACGCAAGATTCTACCATCTCTGTAGTTCTTGTTACACTTTTAAGTTTTTTTTTCTTATACAAAGACTAGCTATCAATTTTTTTTCTTTTTTATAAAAGTAGAGCGTAAACTTGGTTTTATATTAAGAAGAAAAAGTATTATACTTGGAATAGATACTCTTTGCACAAGAAAATTAATTTCAACATACAAGATAGCTAGGCCAAAGTGAAATTGGCAAATTTTGGATTGTCTTCTTAACTAGTACATTACACCGAAGGAAGTAAATTCTATGACTTTTCAAGTGAAGATCTATGTTACTGTTACTAAACTATGGAGCTTCAGCAAATAAATCCTGGTAAAGGAGGATTTTATTTTCAAGTGGTAGATGATTCTTGTGTCTAAAACTTCAACGCAACCAAAATTTTAGAAGAAAAAAACTCAAATCAAAAGCAACTCATGAAGAATTGACAATTTAGAGAATAAAGTATATTAGCCTTTACATGGAACATTCCTTTGGTAATTACATGTAAAGCATGAGAACCAACATATTTGTTATGGGAAAGTGATCAAATTATAAAATTCAAAAAAAAGAAGATTTAGTCGACTTTATCTGGGAGAAGCCGACTGCCGAGTTTGCATGTGCTTAGAAACCCGGGATGCAAGAAAAGATATTGCAAATTGGTATTTATAGGCATGCACAATTATAAGTTTCCGACTCTGAAATAAACTCTAGAGCAAAACAAAATTTTTTCTTAAAATAAGGAATTGCATTCACATAGGAGTGTATATGTGCTTGAATCCTTATAAAAAAAGGATAAAATATCCTTTATCCAATTAGAATATAAGTACGTGAATGTATTGGAGAAGGATTGCATTTCTTTTCAAAACTCAAAGATAAATACAACGTGCAAAAGTGGCTAATAAATGAATCTCTATACTACGTGGCCTACTCTCCACTCAAATGTTCATGGACTTTTAAAGTTATTGCCAAATTTTCGCGTGAAGTCACGTAACAAAAATAATTGAAAGCGTGGTACTCATGCGTACTTCAAGCCTAGTTTTTTTAATATTAATATCCGACAAGTCTTGAAGTAGGGGGCATTTGTAAGCATTTAAATTTTATTGGACTTAAATCCATAAAATAATTTAGACTATATTAAATTAAAGATAATAGTCCAGATAAATATCGTGGCTAGTAAATTGGGTTAACTCAATATATATGTATTGGGTTAGTCCATTAAATTGGACTACGAATTAAATGATAAGTCCACTTCATTAGCCCAAGGTCCAAATGGCTATTAGCCCATACTCATGTCACGTGTCGAATGATGTGGCAATTCAAGTCAAAAGAACGAGCCAACAAAATCATGCCATATGTCAAGTGATGTGGCAATCCAAGACAAATAAATGAGCCAATGAGATCGTGCCATGTGTCAAGTGATATGACAATCCAAGACAAATAAATGAGCCAATTAAATCATGCCAAGTGTCTGGATGATATTGGTCAGTTCAAACAGACCAATCAAATCGCAGAGCCACACCACTCCCTACAACTATAAATAGAGGTCTTCATAAAGCTAGAAGACACCAGAATCAAGAACAAGAAGCAAGCAGAGAGCTCGTGGATCAAACACCGCAGATTTCTCTACAAGCTACAAGTTCAAGCACTCAAGCTACAAGTTCAAGTTCAAGATCAAGAACGAAGCCTAATCAAATACCAAGGCGTTCAAGATCAAATTACTTGTTCGTGATCAAACACAAATTCAAGTTCAAGGAGGAGATTCAAGATCAAGCTTTACAAGCCCTTGAATCAAATCAAAATCAAGTTCATCAATATACTTTACATTCTTGAAGAATCAGAGGAATACCATAGAGATTGTAACACTTTCATTTATTGAAATCAAATACTACATTTGTTACGCAATTTTTCAGTCTTGATTATTTATTTTCTCGACGCGAAAATTTGTTGTTACAGTAATATTTTACTTAAATGCACAATATAATTTTTTGACGAAGGGTAATCAATTGACCACCCCTTCTGAACATCATGTGGCTTCGCCACTGATATCGATAACCTGATATAAATGGTAATTAACATGCTATCATAAATTTAAATAAACTGACAATATAAAATTTATTTATATTTGTTTTCTTCTTAAGTATTATTTTTGGCTAAATTTAGAAGAAATAAAGGAAATGTTGAATGTTGCAAATTACCTGAGAGCAGAAGGCCAAAGAGCAGCAGCTTCTTCATCAGAAACATAAAAAAGGCTCAAATAATCTTTCCATTCCAAAGCCTTTTCTGTTTTAGGAGTAAAACTAGTTCCATATCTCACGTTATTACTCGATGAATTTTCCTTTGAATGTTTATTTTTCTCCTCTGCTGTCTGTCTGAAAAATCTATAAGTCGCTTCTTAACAGATTCAAGAACATCAAGAGAATTATCATGATTTATAATTTGAAAAAAAACCCCATTTCTCAGCTGCATTACATATTTTTTCGCCAATTAAATTTGTGTCATTATCCCAATTGGACATATCAATGACTGGAAGTTGATCATCAAGAATTACAGTGGTAGGAGTAATTCGTTCTTTGATTGGCTGAATATATTGTTTAGGTGATGTTTGAAGTCCCATTTCTGAAAGACCTTTCACTCCATGCCCTTCATTTACTACAAAGTCAGTGATGTTTGAAAGAATTGAGACTGTAGTAGGCATTTTTGTTTTAGTAAAAGAAATAATAAGAGAAAATTAGGGTTTATGAAAAATGAATTGAATGAGGAAAACTTTGATGATTTATTACTTCTAAGTTTAGTGCAGTATTTATAGGCAATTGTCATGCCATGAAACTCTCAATAACTAACGTTCTGAATTTTTAGTTAACTGTGGAAAAATAAATGATGTGATTGGTGCATGCGCGTTTTTTTATTCTGTATTAAACGAGGAACACGTTTGATTTAATTCCTTTGAAATTTCAACCTTTGCTTTAGGGTTGAATTTTAAGGTAAAATTCAGAATTATATTTTACCTCCTAAACCAAGTCTAATTTGGTGTAGGAATTGTTTCTTCGTTGTGAAAATAAATTACAAAGTATTTTCTGTGTGCATGTCTAATTTTAGAGTCAAAACGTGTTGAAACAAGTTTTAGAGTCTTTGCCAAAATTCCTAGTAAGTCTCTTTTCCTGTAACGTGTTGAAAATTTGCTTCCTATGATTTCCATTGCAGCTTACCTAGTTTTGTTTTTCTTGGCTGCCAGCTCCTATCTCTCTCTCATTTTCAATGGAAATTTTTCAGGTAAAAGAAAATTATTTACGTAAGAAAAATTAGTAATAATATTAACCAAGAGCAAAAAGAAAAAAAAAAACGTATCGAAATATACTCTGTCGTTGCAAGCTACTGTATTGAAAGCGATTTCAGCCTGACCGAGTGCAAATCGTTAAGACCGGTTGCTCCCCAAGGTTCCACAGCACCACCAAATTAAACACGTGCACAATCGGTTGAAGAAGAAAAGAAGATGAAAGTGTTTTATCTGTCTTTGAAGCCTTCTATATATATCTTGCGCACAGGGGCAAATTGACCCATTTTGCCTTCTGGATCAATTTCTCTTGTGCGCAAGGTCACCAATATAAAGAGAAGAACATAACTTTTCACAATAAACAAGGAACACTTTGTCTTTCACAAAAGATAAAAAGAAAAAAAGAAAAAAGGACAAGTAAGAAATTTTTGACTTTGCATTACCAAATATAAATAATACCTACATAGAGACAGTGATATCAATATTAATTTCATTAAATTTAGGATTGCTAAATGATAAATGATTTAAAAAAGTAATGGCTGTTGAATAAAACCGATGATATGTTCATATAATCTAATATATTGAAATTAAAATGGATGGAGTGAAATATCAATTTGTCACGGTTAAATGAGCTAACGATCAACAATTATATATCTCATTTTTTGTCAAAATGAGATTCCAATGTTCCCTATTTTTGTCTGCAAAATGGGAGATGAATAATGTTACTGCAAATGTGAAGTGATACTATTTATCGGCCTCCATTATTATTCAACCTGACTTATTATTATTATTTAAATCTTTTAACTTATTATTATTATTTAACTCTTTTAATTTATCTCTTTATATATATCTAATTATGTGTATATAATATCTTTATAATATTAATTTTAGATCTTAACCGTGGCGTATAATTTTGATAAATTAATTTTTGTGCATTTATTATTTTTGTGTAAAATTATAAGGTAATTTTATTATGAGTTATAATTGTACAAAAAATATATAATCGTCTCAAAAAATGAATGGTGAAAAAATATAAAATATTGGATATTGCTAAAATTGAAAAGTGAACATTGAAAATACATTAAAATTAAAAATACATGAAAAGAAGTGCTATATAATATAATAACTACATCTATTATACTGCACAATATGATAATCGAGGATGAACGTAATTTTAATGCACCAATTCAAGATAATTGGTGTAACGACCCGACCGGTCGTTTTGAGTCCTAGCGCATCGTTCAACAGTCTGAGGCCATGAGCAGCTTCATTTATGTATTGTAATTTGTACGCATGGTCGGAATTGAATTTCCGGAAGTTCAGAGTTGATTTGGAAAGAGAATTCTCATTTCGGAAGCTTAAATTTGAAAGAATTAACTAGGATTGGATTTTTGAATAAACGACCTCAGAATCTGAAGGTTCCAGTAGGTTCGTATGATGATTTCGGACTCGGGCGTATGCCCGGATCGGATTTTGGATGACCCGGGAGCGTTTTGGCGCCTATTGTGGAAGTTAGCATTTTGGAAGAAATTTCATAAGTTTGGCTTGAAGTGCATTTCAGTGTTATCGATGTCCGTTTGGGATTCCGAGTTTGAGAATAGCTCCGTATGGTGATTCTGGAGTTGGGAGCGCGATTGGAAGTGAATTCGGAGGTCCGTGGATTATTTTGGAATCATTTGGCTAAGGATATAAATATGAAGGTTTTTGAGGAGTTTGATCGAAAGTGGACTTTTTGATATCGGGGTCGGAATCCGATTCCGGAAGTTGAAGTAGGTCCATAATATCAAATATAACTTGTGTGCAAAATTTGAAGTCAATCGGACGTGGTTTTGACGTTGTTTGATGTGATTTGAGGCCTCGAGCAAGTCTGCAATGTGTTTTGGGACTGGTTGGTATGATTGGTTGGAGTCCCGGGGGCCTCGAGATGACTTTGTTGGCTAACGGGAAGTTTTGAACTTGTGAAACTTCATTTGTCACGACCCTAGTTCACCAATCGTGAACATGTCATGATGGCACCTAATCTTCATGACTAGGTAAGCCTAACACATTGCGGAATTAACAACTTTTACGAAATTAATAATTTAAAAGCTAAATAACATAAGGAATGTATATAGTTGCCGCCTGGCACAAACACTTCAACACTACAATTCAAAAACAATCCCAAAACCCGGAATCTCACGGGCAACACAGGCTAATAGAGTTTCATAATATGCTCTACACCAGAGTATCTATAAACAACGTGAAATGAAGAGAAAAGGGGTTATTTGCTACAGTTGGAATAACATAGAGACTCCTGGTCTACGAACGTAGCAGATATACCTCAAGTCTCCACTAATGCTCTCCATTGCGAGGGTGATACGCCTGGGAGGAAGTACCTGGGTCTGCACATGAAAAACATGCGTAGAAGAGGCGTGAGTACGCCACAGCTGTACTCAGTAAGTGCTAAGCCTAACCTCGGTCGGGTAGTGACGAGGAAGGTTGAGGCCCTACTGAGATTAGACATAATAATCAATATGATAAGGAAAAGACAACATGAGTATAATCTACAGCGAGAATCTAGCAAAAAATAAGCAAAAACAGTAACAGAGAACGACAGAATCAATAAATAGAGATACGACTCACAACTGGATATTTATCATCGGGGATCTCCTGGTATCCCGAGGATCTCTTGGTATCCTCATCACATACACGATGGATCTCCGAGTATCCCGAGGATCTCTTGGTATCCTCCATTTTATACACGAGGGATCTCCTAGTATCCCGAGGATCTCTTGGTATCCTCCATTTATAATCATATATGTGCCAGAGATCTCTTGGTATCCCGCACTCTCAGTATTAGAACATAACACGTGCGGGGGAGCTCTCGGGATGCCATCCCATAGTCCCAAATTGTAAACACACAACAACAATTCAAATATTGGACAAATGCTAAGTAAGAATGGTAATAGAAATTTCTAGTCTAGCATGCTTCACGGAGTACAAATAATACAGTTTAGGCAAGTAAGCAAGTAAGTCAACTAAACATACTTTTCTTAAGCTAACACAGATTAGATTGCATTTAGAATAGGTAAATAAGCAAGAAAACACAGTTTAAATATTCCAAGTAAAACGAATTTTTAACAATTAGCTTAAGTACACGCTCGTCACCTCACGTACAAGGCATTTAAAACGACAATTAACATATCCTAAGGGGAGAGGTCCCCAACACAAAGTTAGACAAGCCACTTACCTCGAACCGGTACAAAATCAACTACGAACAATGCCTTTGCCACGAGTATCCGACTCCGAATAGCTCAAACCTATTCAATCCAATTACATAACGTAAATAACATTGCAAGTAACTAATTTCACTATTAAAATTAAATCTAAGGCGTGAAAATAGGTAAAATAACCAAAATGCCCCTCAGGCCAACGACTCGAAATCAAATAATTTTCACATTTTCAGAACCTTCGCACTCTCACGAGTCTAACCATATAAAAAACTCCCAAATCGGAGCTGAAATAATCACTCAAAACTCAATAATTAGGTCTAAGAAGTTTCACTAAATTTTCCCCAATTTTGACCTTGAATTCGAATTCTAATGGTGGATTTAACTAGATATTGATGGAATACAACTAAATAGAAGCAAGAAAATATTACCCAGAGATCTTCTCTTCAAAATCCACCCAAAATCGCCTTCTCCCGGGCTAACTTTTGATTTCTCTAACTTTGAACTAAACCCTCGGATTTTACTCTTTTCAGAACAGTGCTTTCCCCTTCTGCGGACAAGGAACCGCTTCTGCGGTTTTTCACTTAAGGCTAGACTCCGCTTTTGTGGTACAAATCCCGCTTCTGCTATTCCTGAGAAGATGCCTGGAATCATTTCTGCGATGAAGAAGCCGCTTCTACGGCTCCGCTTCTGCGGTTCCCAAGCCGTAGAAGCGAAAATACCAGAAGGCCTACTGCAATTTTCTTTAAAACTCCAAAATTTGCCCGTTGAACATCCGAAACACACCCGAGGCCCCCGAGACCTCAACCAAAAGCACCAATACCACCTAACACCTTGTTCAAACTTTTACCAATCTTAAAACACCTAAAATAACACCGAAAACTCGATTAAATCAAAGATTCAAGCCTTAGAACTTCAAGTTCATCCAAAATACACTTTCGATTATAAACCTAACCAACACTCGTTCGATTGACCTGAAATTTTGCACGCACATCCCAAATGACATGACGGTGCTACAACAACTTTCGAAATCCCATTCCGACCCTTGGATAAAAAATTCACTATCGGACCGGAAACTTCAAAATTTCAACTTTCGTCATTTCTAGCCTAAATGAGCTACGGACTTCCAAAACACATTCCGGACACGCTCCCAACCCCGAAATAACCTAAGAAGCTAACGGAACCATCATATTTTCATTCCGAGGACATCTGTACACTGTTCCGATTACGGACCACTTTCCAACATTAAGCTCTCATTTAGGGACTACATATCCCAAAACACTCCGAATCCTAATACCGAACATCCCGGCAAAACAAAATAGCAGAAATGAACTTAGGGAGAATAGTTAATAGGTTCCCTTAGGTCTTACGAGTCATAGGCAAGTCTAGTAGAGTCTTGCGGATCGGTACGGAGACGTATGTACTTATCTTCGGGAGGCTACAGGGATGTTAAGAGTACTTCCTTTCTTGATTCCTTATCATGCGATTTGATTCTTGTGAGTCTTATGCCTTTGTTTCTTTCCTACTCAATCTTACACGACGTGAATCGCTTGTTTTTAATCAAGAAATGCAGAATTGTAATGGTACTACAGATGTGGTGCGGGATGTTTCTCCCGGTATAGTTGATGGGACTATTATTGTCGCGTTGTGGAAGAATATTTAATTATTTCAGCTCAGTAGCGGTATTTCTGAGAGCTCTCAGGCTAGGCACAAATTGCCATGACTGCTATGAATGATTGTTCCACGGTAATTTTAAGATGGTAGGATGTTTACCTACGTGTCGAGGCAGTGAATAACTAGAAGGGAGGTTTACTCAGTGTGTAATTAAAGGATTCAGTATTTTATTCCCGGTAAGGGAAAGGCAATCGGACAGAGAATGTTCAAGTTTGGGTTGATGATGTATTGAGACTCGGTATTTGCTAGTATGGTGGAGTTTTCTTCTACAATGGGATGTCGCTGTCCTTATGGAATATACGAAATCCGCCGGTGTTATGATCTTTTACAACTCGCCTGTGGAGCAGGATATTGTGGGTCAGTATTGAAGAAACGACGGTTAGAGATCATGGAATACGGTGGTTCAGTATGGAATCGGTCTTCCTAGTGTGATGGCTCGAGAAAGATGATTTTCAAAAGGATTTAAAGTTAGTAACGACTTGTGGGTTCAAGTGCCATGAAGATAGATTTTATTTAAGGCAACAACTGAGCAGCAAGGTATGAGGAAGGACATGTGGGAAGTGTCAGACAGTGTTTAAACCTCTAGAAGGCCAGGTATGAGAAGCGCGGGTCGATTGGTTGATTAAAGAATTGAGTTTGCCCGAAGTGGGAGAGTGGCGGATGTTGCATATGGGCTTGGTAGTAGGGTGACTACACGCCTTAAGGAGAGTTGTAATGATTTGGGAACTTAAGAGATTTGTAAGTGGGGCCTACGAATTTAATTGAAGTATGGGCCATTATGCGGCTGGAGATTTGGTGTAACGGGGAGGAGCTACTTGAAATGAAGAAGGATGCAGCATCACTTTGAATTTGAAGGAAATTACCTCACATTTAATTGATGTCCACGGGGGGCAAATGGACTGGTACAGTTAGAGAGTAAGCTTGGACTCAGGAGGGTTATTTCTAGTGAGCAGGTTAGCAGTCACGTGGTTGGCGAAGCTTCTGCAAAGAATTTTATTGGTTATCCAACAAAGAGATCGGTCGTGCGAATATGGATGATGATTCAGAATATGAAAGATAGGGATTTGCTGAAGGATTCCGAGAATTCTGGCGGTTGATTGCTCAAGGTTATCTCAATAAGAGATTAAGAATCCTGGTGAATTCCAGAGTTGTGTAATAGTGGCTTCAAGCTAAGTGGGAGAGTCCCACCGCCTATGGTTGGGTTGCATGGTTAGCTACTTGCACGGTTTCTGGTTATTAGCATGTTGATGGGTTATTTCAGCTATGAAAAAAAAAAGAACATAAGTGGTAATTTTAGCAAAAGGATTGTTAAAGGTGTGCTGTGGTTGGCCTTGTTGGCATGTTCAGACTTGGGAGAAGGATTCAGGATTTATGCTTTGTATAGAAGCGGGTTTAAAGGGGAGTGATTCTGCCAGGTGCTTTGTTGAGTGGGTATTCATGTGCTAGAATATTCATGGAGTTGATTATATTCGGGACCAAGTCAGAATGGGTGGCTCTCAGCAACTGTCCTAGTAGATCAAAGGGATAAAGTGTGTTGCCTAATGATTTCGAGCCTATGAGTACAGTTAAGAATCAAGCTTTGTAGCAGCTTATGAGAAGGTGCCCAGAATGTTCTTTGATATTTTGACTTGTGGTGTAGCATTTGAGAGATATGATTTCACGCCCAAAAATCCGAGGAGCGCGACCGACGCTCAACTGAGTAAGCTCGACTGAGCAAGCCTGTTAGGTTTTATCCTACCTAACCCAACTCATAATTAAATAAGGGATGGACTCCATTAATCATACTTAGTATCTTATTAACAATTCCATTTCATTTCCATTAGCAACTTAAATCATAAATATTAAAATATTATAAGTTTTGTAAATCGTTGCCAAACATCAATATTTCAACCTTAATTCCAATACCCGATACTACCCATAACCTGTCTACGGAGCCTCTAAATACAGCTGAAGAATAATACAGAAATGCCGGCAATAAGGCTCCGGCTATACCTTACACAAATACCAAAATAAGACTTCGGGAAGGAAAGCGGCATGAGCCGCGCAGGACCCCGAGAGGAAATGGGCTTACCAATACAGCTGACGGAAAGTGGATGAGGTGCTACTGCTGGTGGTCTGGAGTGCCCTCTATAGAACCACATACGATCATAACACGAATGTAGCGCCCACAACAAAAGGGATGTCAATACATTTAAATTGTACTTGTATGTATAACTAAACACCATCTCAATAGAAAGAACTTATCATAAAAGAACAAAGAAATCATTAGCATTCAACCAAAGCTTTAGACAATCACTACATCATCAAATACAAATAAGGGATCACATAGATTTCACACAATTTCCATAACTTTAGTTTGGGGATTTCTTTTCATATGTTCATCACTGTTCTCAATACCACCGCTATCTTGAGCGGAGTTCGATCACGACCCGACCTACTAGGTCACCTCATTAGAGGCATATACCTCAATCACAATTTCATTTCCCTTATCCGAAATTCAATATCAGCACATTACCACCATGTGTGCGGCATGGTGTCCGATCGCGACCCGATCGACTAGGTCGCCTCATTCGAGGCATATACCTCAATCACAATTTCATTTCCCTTGTCCGAAATTCAATGTCAGCATATTACCACCATCTGTGCGGCATGGTGTCTGATCACGACCCGATCGGCTAGGTCGCCTTACCTAGGCATTATCCCTTTCTCATTAGTCATCACATCCAAATTTTTATTTCACATATATCATATCACTTCCTTGGCATTTAGAGCCACATTTATCACATCGTACTTGGCATTAGGCCATATTTCACAACTCACATTCCCCAACACTTTCACTTTCAACAACAAACTCACGATTTAAGATAACGGGCATACACAAGAGAATTTCCAAGTTATAAGCATAGAGAGGAATTCTCATGATTCGGCACAATAATCACAATTTAATCTTGATTTGATATTTAGGCAATTTAGCATATACTTCACATTTTTCAATCCCAATCTATTGTCTAAGTATTTCAATACATGATATTTCAATAACAAGCCATTCGATCCAAAATGTCAAGTGCACATGAGAGGAGTCACAAATCATGGGCATATACAATGTTCCAGAAATCATACACCTCAAGTTTATTAACAATGGAACTTTAAACACAACGGATTCTTACAAATCAATACAGGGGATACACCAACCCGTAATAAAACACATCAAAGGCATCACCAAGTACATTTATAATTAAAGTTCTCAGCACATTGGTCACACTATATTTTTTAAATTCATTTGATTACTTCAAACATTTCAATACATAGAGGATTTCACATAGTTTGGCATAATATATGCAGCTCAAATCCCAATTTAAGGTTTTAGCATTTCAATATATAATTTATATCTTTTGCCCCTTTCAATTATCAAGATAGCACGTTAATCATATTAACACACATCTTTCATGCATATAAGGTTATAACAACAATTCATGTAAAAGAACAATCGTTACGTCAATTCAACTTTAATCTTACCATATTCACACAAGCATCGTTGAGGCTCGATTTCTAAAAGACGGGGTTTTAGCCATACATACCTCAATATAGCTTTCCTTACTCTTTAAAAATTCCGGAACTCTTAGAACTTCGATCTATTGAGTAAGAATTACAAATTAAATTGAGAATTAGAGATGAGATTGAGATTCCAGCTTGGTTCAAGCATATTGTCAAACTCTAAAGGTGCATCATGATTTTAGGTCCCTTTTGGGAAAAATTTCTTTCATTTTATACCCCAATTACTTTCTCTTTAGTTCACTATCTCCCAATACCCTAAGGTTTGATATGAATGTAAGGAATCTATTCTTATACTCATGAATCACCTCCCTAATTATCCCTTATAGCTAAGAATATAAATAAGAGCTAGGGTGATGGAATCTTACCTCTTGGGATGAAGATCTAGGGGCCTTCACTTGATTATTTTCAAGGATTTAGCAAGATTTTATGGATTAATTTGATGGGGAGAACTTTCCCACTCTAAAAGCCCCCCCTCTCTCTAAATGTATCAAAAAATGAGCCTAAAATGAAGGGTAGGGTGTAATATATCGACATTGCGTCAGGTTATAACAAAAGCTCGATTTTTTGCATAGCTGCGCCACATGGGGCACAACATGCGGCGGCGTGGTAATGAAAAATGTGCTTAGAAACGAAATTGGAGGCTCTCTGATAATTTATACAACCGCGCCGCATGGGGTGACGCGGTAGTGTAAAATTCTGCGCTGTTTTTGGTAATTTAATCATAACTTCTGGTAGGAGTGTCCGAATGACAAACGGTTCGAAGTGTTGGAAACTAGACNGCCAAAGCATAAATAATCCGAGATAGAAGATAAATTTTGAAAAATCAAGTTGAGTACCAAATCAGGAAGCCCTGTCCAGTTTCTTGATCTTAACTTTGAATCCATGTGTATGACTAGTTGTTGAATAAGTGAACAGTGGCGGAGGCAGGATATGTACTAAGGGTGTTCAAAAAAAATTGGATTGCAGCTCACGGGAATCAAACCTGCGATCTTCTGCACATTCCGAACACCCTTGACCACTGAACCAAACGTTTGCCTTATGTCAAGGGTGTTCAAAACTTAATATATAGAGATAAAAAATAGATTTTGCCTTATATATATAGTGTAATTTTTCGGCGAAGGGTGTTCGCCCCTGTAAGTGAATCTACCAACTGGCTCTGAAGATACATATGTATATATATAACCTTCTTCAAAAAGGTTTGGATATTAAAAAAAAAGGAAGGAATTGTGTTTGCGTAGAAGTAGTCCCTTTTTTTTTTGTAATTTCTCTTTTTCTTTTGCTTTCTTGTTTGTGCCTTATATAGCAGCAAAATAATTGGGTAGGGAATCCGATTTCTTTTTGATAAAGGGAAGCCAAGCAATTTAAAATGAGGTAATATTTTAATGGGGTATTATTACTTTTAGCTTGTGTCATAAACTATTTACATTCTCCAATATCCACAACCAAAAGTTATTAATCTGTATTTGTAAAATAGTTCTGGAGAAGATAAAATCACATATAAACAGAAATGAAAACGAAACAGAATTTAATCCGAGCCCACTGAATTCACAGTGTTTTCTTAAGGAATTTAATCCCTCCTAATACCCAAGGTTGTGGATTATTTCTTCACATGATAGAACGAATTACACACGGGTGTAGCGATACTTCAAACCCCAGAGTTTCAGCGAACACAAAGAATGGTAGCAAATTACACTTACTGTTACTTTCTTTTTATGTTAAAACAATGCAGAAGAAAGGAGAAGAACTCAGAAATTCGTATGAAAAATCTGAGAGAATGGACAACCTATTTATAGCCCCAACCTGTTGAGTTCAAATGAAGAGAAGTCAGTTACGATAAATGACCATAACGTAAATGGTCATTTACGCAAATTAAAACGGGCAGAGGAAATGCTTTCCGTTACAAAAAACGGAAAGGGCGGAATCAATGAAATGGATAAATTGGATTATTAATTTTCCGTTACAAACACGGATAATAAAATGTTAAATCCGAAGTCGAGCGACGACGAGGGCGCGAAGCTTGCCTTCTTCTTAACTCTTTAAGAGTTAAAAGAAGAGCAATTGTATATATACCCATCAAAAACCTTTTTCTCTTCCAATATGGGATAATGTCCCATTGTCAAGGAGGAAAACTTAAAATTTTTTATTTTTCCTCAATTTCCCATCACCTCTTTTAAGCTTATTTTAGCTTTTAAAACTCAACACCAAATACTGAAATAACATATTGACATATTGATTCTGACAACAAAGGAATTACATTGAAAAGTAACAATAACTAAGAATAGTAACGGAAAGAAAGGGGATGGGAAGACAGAGCCACAGAGAGAAATAGTCGAGGGAGAGAGAGACCAGAGAGGAATAATTTCTACAAAATTCAGCCTAACTCTAGAATGCAATGAACATGTTATTTATCTCCTGATTTCCTTGGTCTCTGTCACGGACAGTGCGCATGCTTTATTTTCAGCCAGGATCCCATATGTAATTTGCCAAAAGCCCAAATATGAATCACGACTATTTTGATTCATAACACATTCGGTAGCTGAAAAAGTGTATAAAATTTGTACATAACATATATATATATATATATATATATATATATATATATATATATATAGAGTTATTCTTGTTCAAAGTGAAGACTTGAGCAAACTCATTTGGAATCTTAGCATATTATGAAATTTTTCAATTTGACTTGGACTTAGGCCCTTCCTTGGACCCCAAATTACTTACCAAAAGACTTGTACACTTATTTACCAAGTCCAATTGACCTAAACCATGTTAATAACATATAAAATATTATAATAAGCCTTCGTGGCACCACGAAATTCTTGTTTACTTAGCGAAATTTTTCAGGGCCTTACATATGAAATGGTTCGTGGGATTTGAGATATCATGGTATCGTGATTCAAGGTACTCGGGATGAGTGTGGATGGAGTATGGTACGTGTTGAATGAAGTTACTATTATTTCTAAGGCAATCAAGGATAAATTGGAAAGAAGACAGATTTGTTAGCTATAGTTGAATTGGCATATTGGTAGTAGTGATTAGTTCCTTCAGTGTGATCAAGTTATGCAAGTGATTTGTGGCGGTTCGTATGAGGTTTGTCAGCCGCCGTAATTGATGTTATTCAGAGGCATTCTTCCGTTGTGGCTCGTTATGTGGAGGCGAATCCCGGAACGACTATGGTGGCTTAGAACACTACTTAGAGATTGCATATTCTATAGTTGTGAGACTTCGCTTGTGCGTTGCTACGATTCTCTTGAAGTGAGTTAAATAAAATGTTTTATATGATGAAGTGTTAATCTATTAGTGGTTCCGGAGTTATGATGAAAAATTGTGTTCTATCGTATATTGGCACGTTGGGTGCAGTGAGTGGTATGGAATTTGAAGTGAAGGGTTGCAGTTCGGTGTTGACAAGGATGTCACGAGCTCGGATGAGCAGGAAAGGAGCTTTGATGTTTAAAGTGAGATGGTATTATCATCAAAATCACCTGAGATCTGTGTTTTGTGAAAAAGGCTTTGCATCCTGGTTAAGGATCCTTGATCGCTTTTCAGTGTTAGAGCGGCCGGTGATTTGGATGTGCAAACTGTTATTTATTTCGGAAGGTTGTGGGATCGTGTCCCACCGGAAGATTGTATAAGTATGACATGTAGTCACTTGATTGATTAAAGATTAAACCAAGTATGAGGATTGTGGTAATGTCCTTAACTTGAGAATTTATGCTTGGAGGGCACTCTATTTATTGGGTTATGGACTGTGGAGGTTCGCTCCGGCTATGAGGGTTGTTGTTATGTGTTATGATTAAGGGGGAGTTATTACGGACCTTTGAAAGGCCATTGGCCTAGTTGGCACGATCAAGATTGACTTGAGGTCGGTGGATAGATTTAAACGTGAAGGTGGGCCTTATGTCAGGCCAATAGTGTTCACTCCAGCAAAGCGCTCCTTATGGGGGAGTAATTGGGGCATATTCTATTGTCACCTATTTCATGTAACGATATACTGTGTCGTATGAGTGGCGAGACAGCTTGGTGAATTTCTTATGTGTTGAGGTTCCGCGTAGCGATGATGTTATATGAGCAGGATGGCTCTTGGGAATCAGATCATGTATCACACCTCAGTTTTGCTTAAGTTTTGTGGCCTATAGTGCTATATGTTTCCTCGAGGATGGTATTATGCACCTTAGCGTGTTTATGATCGATATTCGGTATTTTGTTGTAATGAGCAATCTAGCTCGATGTGCATCTCTTTTAATGAGTGCTATGTTATTCGGATCGGGTTGCGCGCCACAATAGTGTGAAGTTGAGTATAGTTTCCCTATACGTTATTTTTGTATGCCTTGTTTCCTATTTTCTAAGGAGAGTCTATGTTATTGTGGGAGTTGAGTAGTTCCTTCTAGAGTTCGTCTTCCTTTTGTATTGCGTTCGAATTGGTAGCTTATTGGTACATTGTGGCATCATATGAGACTTTGGTTATGTCTGAGATGGATTATTGCCCGAGCAGTTTGTACTGGGTGAGACGAGATTATTGGACTTAGGATCAGTGCAATCTGGTTATACGAAGTATATTAAAGAGCAAAGATCATTCCTTGGTTCAGAATGAGGTAATGGTTCTTGTCAAAAGTATAGACTCAATGATTTGTTGACTCGGTAGCTGGTTATAAATTTCTACACATCTTTTCCGTCGCGTCAGTATTGTAAAAGTTAGAGCAAGACCTATGTAGGTCATGAGGTGCAATGGGAGCATCAGATTCATGGAATTTCGGTTTATTCGATCAGAAATGTTATTGTGGTCCTATGAGTAAAGTTATGCAAAGTGTGAATTCAACAAAGTTATGCAGTCATGTTTGGGTACAACGTGTAGTGATTGATACGGCAACCGTATGTTGGAAACAAGCTTGGAAGGAAATTCCGGATGTTCGAATTGGGATTTAAGGCTTATCTGCTTGAATAAAAGAGTGTATCTACAGAATTACCGAGCTAATATGCTCAACCGAGTTGTGGTAGCACGGGAAGGTGCATAAGGTGCTAAAAAGTGATTCCAGACTACTTCAGTGTAGTTCTCAGCATGTTCGAGGACGAACGTATGTTTAAATGAGAGAGAATGTAACGACCCGATCGGTCGTTTTGAGCCCTAGCGCATCGTTCAGCAGTCTAAGGCCATGAGCAGCTTCATTTCAGGTATTGTGACTTGTACGCTTGATCGGAATTGAATTTCGAGAAGTTCAGAGTTGATTTGGAAAGAGAATTCTCATTTCGGAAGCTTAAAGTTGAAAGAATTAACTAGGATTGGATTTTTGAGTAAACAACCTTGGAATCAGGATCTGAAGGTTCTAGCAGGTTTGTATGATGATTTCGGACTTGAGCGTATGCTCGGATCGGGTTTTGGATGACCCGGGAGCGTTTTGGCAAGTATTGTGGAAGTTAGAATTTTGGAAGAAATTTCATAAGTTTGGCTTGAAGTGCACTTTAGTGTTATCGATGTCCGTTTGGGATTCCGAGTCTGAGAATAGCTCCGTATGGTGATTCTAGAGTTGGGAGCACGTCAGAAGTGAATTCGGAGGTCTGTGGATCATTTTGGAATCATTTGGCAAAAGATAGAAATTTGAAGGTTTTTGAGGAGTTTGACCGGAAGTGGACTTTTTGATATCGGGGTTGGAATCCGATTCTGGAAGTTGGAGTAGGTCTGTAATGTCAAATATGACTTATGTGCAAAATTTGAAGTTAATCGGACGTGATTTGATAGGTTTCGGCATCAGAAATAGAAGTTGGAAATCTCAAAGTTCATTAAGCTTGGATTGGAGGTCGATTCATGGTTTTGACATTGTTTGATGTGATTTGAGGCCTCGAGCAAGTCCGCAATATGTTTTGGGACTAGTTGGTATGATTGGTTGGGGTCACGGGGGCCTCGGAATGATTTTGGTTGGCTAACGGGACGCTTTGGACTTGTGAAACTTCATTGTTGCTGCTACTTCTGGTATTTCCGCTTTTGCAGAATTGGGACCGCAGAAGCGGCGTCGCATGTGCGAAGGGGAGGCCGCAGAGGCGATTTTGGTTTGGTGTTGCAGGCTTCGCAGATGCGGTTGGTTTTCCGCAGAAGCGGAACCGCATCTGCAAGTGAGGGACCGCAGAAGCGGAAAGTTGGGACTCCAGTGGAAGCCGTAGAAGCGGCATATTGTCCGCGGAAGCGGAAATGGCTGAAGGCAAAAGGGTGTTTTAAATGGGGGTTGGAGCTCATTTCACCCATTTTTCTTCAAATGTGGACGATTTTGGAGATCTTCAAGAAGGGATTTCATCACCTATGCTTAGGTAAGTTACTCATACTCATTTCCAAGTTAAATACAAGATTATATCATGGAATTTGGCATGAAAATTATAGGGAAAATTGGAATTTTTGAAGAAAACCTAGAAACTTGATAAATTGGATTTTACCCTGAATTTGAGCATGGAATTAGGAGTAAATTATATACTTGAGCTAGTGGAGCTGTGGGTAGAGTATATGTTCGAAAAATTTCGGAATCTGGGCACGTGGGCCCGAGGGCATTTTGGTCATTTCACTAAGCAGAGTTGGGAATTTTGTATAATTTGATTGTTAACAAGTATTTGAGTATATTCTCATTAGTTTTTCATTATTTGGATAGTTTTGGAGCATTGTGTGTTGGTTCAAGTCTTCGGAAGAATGTAGAATGCCGGTTATGGACCTACGGAGCAAGGTGAGTCTCCTTTCTAACCTTGTGAGAGGGAATTGTCCCCATAGGTGAGCTAATTGGTTATGTGTTCTACTTGTGGGGGCTATGTACGTACGAGGTGTTGAGAGTCTGTGCGTAGCTACTATTAAGCTATTGTTCGGGTAGTTACGGACCCAAAAACATGTTATACTTGGACTAATTGTGAACCCATTGATGGCTTGAATTACTTAAACCACATTAAATTAATAAATGGATTCCGAAAAAGACTTAAGCTTTATTTTCTCAAATTATTAAAGAGAATTGGCCTTCATTGGATAATTGCTCCATGTTGACTTCTTGACTGACTGTCTGTATGTGCATGTTTATTTTAGAACAGGCCGAACGCCTCGGCAGATTAAATAGATGTATCTATAGGTGCGCCGTCGACCCTCGACAAGTACATATTTATTTCTGTTGGATCGGTCGTCGCCTCGGTATGATTTGCGAATGCTTGTGTTGCTGCCTGGAACTTATTTAAGTTGTTACAGCCTCACTATGGCTCGAGATCAATTTGTTAATAATGAAAAGAAATTTTAAAAATTTCCTATGAATGAATTATATGTTTACTTGTTTCCTCTGTCTGGATTAAAATTATGTATTAAAATAAATCTATTATTTAATATATTTATATTAAGGATGAATCATTATTGGACTATTAGTGAGTGTCAAAGTTGACCATCTCGTCTCTACTTCTTCGAGATTAGGCGTGATACTCATTGGGTACACGTTGTTTTCGTACTCATACTACACTTGGTATGCATTTTGTTGCACAGGTATATGTAACTCCAGTGGCCTATTGGACATAGTAGCTCGGATGATTTTGGGACTAGGTGAACTGTATCATTCGAGACGGCCGTAGCTAGAGCAGTCCCTTCCAATGTACTGTATTTACTTCCTATCCATTGTATTCCGGACGGATGTTGTATTCTATTCTCTTATCCGTAGATGCTCATGCACTTGTGACAACGGATTCTGGGATGGTTTGAAGTATTGTATTAACTGCTTAACATTTAAATTTAATTTGATACCATATTCTTTAAAAATTTCTAAATATGGAAGGAAAATCCTAGATTTCAAAAGTGTTTAAACTAGATTTTTATTAAGAAATTTGGTTGGCTGGCCTGACAACAATGTCCGGCGCCACTACGACCCTTAGTAAATATTGGGTCGTGACAATTGGAAATGTCCACCTCCAACGAATAGAAATGGTAGTAGATGAAAATCATCGATTTGAATAATTTGTAGCTCGACACAAAAGAATTAAGGACAAAGATGCTCATTTTAATTTGCACTTCGTAATGCATTAATAAATCATTTATGGGAGCATACCAGTGGTGAAAGTTGAATATTTATGTAATATTTAGTCTAAATTTTACCATAATATAATATGTATTTAATTATCTTGTATATCAGTAATTTCACTTTTATTTGAATTATCCGTTAATATATATAATCTATAATATTTTCTTATAAATTATATTATTTTAAAATTTATGGTATAAAATAATTTTATATTAAATTATATGTGATAAATATGTAAAAAAGAAAAAAAATATAGAATTTCTTTAACAGAAATAAGAAAATAAAATTTAAATAAAAATAAAAATATAATACTAAAGAGAGAGAAGAATATAAATTGAAACATTCTTTTTAGGAGCAAAAAATGGAGTATAGTTGGAGTAATTTTACTCCATTTTGGAAGAGAAAATGGAGGTAAGGGTTGGAAATGGTTGTTTAGAATCCTCACTTCGTGATTTAAGTTTTATAGTTGAATTAGACCAAATATCATTTTCTCTTAATAAGATTTTATTACATAATAGATATAATTGATTATTGATAATCGAGATGTGCATAATAAGTTGTTTTAAATTAATAAATCAACTACGTTTGTGGGTAAATTTTCTGCAACTAGTTGGGTAGTTAACAGGACAAGAGTGGTTGCTCGGATGGTAAGCAACCTCTATTTCCAACCGAGAAGTTGTGAGTTCGAGTCTCCTCAATAGCAAGGTGGGAAGTTCTTGGAGGGAAGGATGACGATGATCTATTTGGAAATAGCCTCCATAACCCAGGGTAGGGATAAGGTCTGCGTACACACTACCATCCCTAGATCTTACTAAGTGAGATTATACTTTGTTGTTGTTGTTAGCTGGGTAGTTAAAAGGACAAGAAGGGTTGCTCGGATGGTAAACAACCTCCACTTTCAACCGAGAGGTTGTGAGTTCGAGTCTCCCCAAGATCAAGGTGGGAAGTTTTTGGTGGGACGGGTGTCGATGATCTATTTGGAAACAGCCTCCCTATCCCAGGGTAGGGGTAAGGTCTGCGTACACACTACTCTTCCCAGATCCCTCTAAGTGAGATTATAATTTGTTTTTGTTAGTTGAGTAGTTAACAACAAGTAGAGCATAGCCGTCGTAAAAGGAGGTCAAGGAAGAATAGTTGTGGTAATGATCAGTGTTTTAAAAGGCGTTCCTGGGGCAAGTCCTGGGGCGTGCCCTGAGGCGAGGCGTACCAAAAATGCCCCGGGGCGATGGTGGGGGGTGAAAGTGTATGCCCGTGCGAGTTTTTTGTTGAGGCGAGTTTTTTGGTTGAGGTGTAAGCCCAAGAGACATCTTTTTAAAAAGGAATTAAAAACATTAAATTTAAAAGTAAACTTTTTAATATTGCTAAAAACCCTAAATTAGAAGTCTTTCCCAATTCGTTCCGCTAGTCTACCTCTATCAAGAGCAAAAAACATATTGACTACAAATTGAACTAAAGAAAGA
>MU786699.1:2539-14517 GCA_026770625.1 Nicotiana glauca | reverse complement strand
TAATGCTATCTTAAGCAGTAAACCAAATAGACAGTAGAATCCATAAAATTATAGCAACAACATTCTCTTTAAATAAATTAATTGAACAAGAATGTACAAATAAGGTCAGCCATTGTTACCTGACCGGTCAGCCATTGTTACCTGACCAAAGTGTTTCAGTGTCATTGTTACCACTAGTCAGTCATTGTTACCCGACTGGTCAGTCATTGTTACCTGACCGAAACACATACAACAGTGTCATTGTTACCACTGTTCATATCAAGGGGTACCCCACGCTCACTCGTGGGTGTGCAGACTCCGGAGGGGCTCCTTCAGCCCAAGCGCTATCAATAAGGCCTGAAAGCCTGAATAATATCAACACAAGGCCTGAAAGCCTGCTCTCAATACACTCGAGGCTTGAAAGCCTCCTCACATAACACTCGAGGCCTGAAAGCCTCCTCACATCACTCATCATGCCCTCACATATGGCCCTCGGCCCCAATCAGTCCAAAAATAGTCAAAAAGTCCTTCGGGTATCAGTAAAACAGTGATACTCAGCTCAAATGATAGTTCAAATATCAGTTAAAACTCCAGGTTTGAGTAAAATATAGCTGAGTTCATAAAACAGTGTAATTCGCACGAACTGAGTTCAAATAATATTTCAAATAGTGAGGGAAACAGTGATGACAGTTCATAAGGAGATCAAACAATCGACAATAAGCCCCAAGTATGGCAATGAGCCCAAATCATAATAATAACAACAATTCATTTGCAATTTCGCGGTAAATTCCAATAACCGGGATGGACCAAGTCACGATCCCCAATGGTTCTCTACCCCACGCTCAGGTCCAGCGTGCAAGTCACCTCAATACAATACTAAGATGTGCAAATTCGGGGTTTTAAACACTCAGAATATCATTCACAAGTATTACTCACCTCTAGCCGGTCGATAATCTAGCTCGCCAAGCCTTTCCCTCTCGTATCTACCTCCTCGAGCGTAGAATCTGATCAAAAACATAAGGGATACATCAAAATAGGCTAATGAAACATAACCCAATCGAAATAACTCGAAAACACCCAAAAACACGAAGTTGACAAAACCCGATCCCCGAGCCCACTTCTCGAAAAATTACGAAATTCACATTTCCGGAATCCTCGTCTTGCCACGAGTCCGTACATATCAATTACACAAGAATCGAAGTTCAATAGCCCTTCAAATCATCAATTTAGCCTCTCTTAGGCTTCAAGCCCTAACCACCATTTTTACCCCTAAATTCCTTGAATTTTCAGTGTTTAATCCTTGTTTTTATACCATAACAACATGATTTGGGGATACAAGTTCATACCTGATGGAATCCCTTCGATATCTCTCAATTATCGCCTAGAATCGCCTCTCCTGAAGTCCCAAAATATTTTTCTAACTTCTGAAATTCGAAGACACTGTTTCATTAAACGCTTCTAATATTTTCGCTTCTGCGGTCCCGCTACCGCTTTTGCGGGACCGCTTCTGCGGCCTTTAGATCGCTTCTGCAGTTTCACTTAACCCACTACGACCGCTTCTGCGGTCTTAAACCGCTTTTGCGGTAGCCGCCTCTGCGATCCACTTGACCGCTTCTGCGGTCTCATCAAAATCCCAGGACCGCTTCTGCGGTGTCCGCTTTTGCGAAAAATCTTCCGCTTTTGCGGAGATGCCAGTCCCTCACCCAGACCACTTTTGCGATCGCCCAGCCGCATCTGCGGAACCGCTCCTGCGGTCCTTTTTCCGCAGATGCGGAAATACCAGGAACCTCAAATACAGACCTGTTGCCAAACTTCAAAATTCCCGTTTAACCTTCCGAAATTACACCGAGGCCCCCGGGACCTCAACCAAAAGCACCAACACATCCAACAACCTTATACAAACTAGTTTCAATCCTCGAAATACGTCAAACAATGCTAAAACTAATAAATTACATCGGATTCAAGCCTAGCTTTCATCAAAACTCCCGAAATGCGCATTCAACCAAAAACCCGACCAAACAACGTCCGAATGACCTGAAAATATGCAGACATATCCAAAATCACCTAACAAAGCTACTGCAACTGTCAGAATTCTATTCCGACTCCCGGATCAAAATCTCACCTAACAACCGGATTCCGACAAAATTCCAACTTCGCCAATTCAAGCCTATTTCTACACCGGACCTCCAAATTCAATTCCGATCGCACTCCTATGTCACAAATCACCTCCCGAAGCTAACCGAACCATCAGAATTCATATCCGAGCCCTGTAACCACATAGTCAACTTCAGGTTGACTTTTCTAAAACAAACTCCATTCTAAGAGGCTATATGCCTTATTTTTAACTAGAATCGGCCCAAATTCACCTGATAGACTCTAATACCGATATAGAATATGATACAATACAATAAGAGGAAAGCAGGACGGTAACTCACGTGACGACGGGCCAGGTCGTCACACTATCTTCTGAGTGAAGCTTTTTTAGTTGGATTGCTTAACTTTGTATCGTTGAATGATACAAGTCAGTGTGTTTAAAATTCAAAAAATTCAAAAATATAAAGTTATATCGTCTTTGTGCTAGCACGGAATATAATTTAGTTCTGCCTTTTCCGAATGTATAGGAAACTAAAAAATTTTAGTTATTGATCTGATTTATTTGAGCACTTTACATCATATGTTTTAACTAAATTATAATTATCGTCTTATCTATCCAATAATAAAAGTTCATTGAAATTATATTAAACAACTCATATAATTATCAAACAACTTTTGAATGATACTCAAATATTATAATTATATAGGTTGTGCTACAAATAATATAAAAATATAACATGATTCAAAATGACTAACAATACATTATAACTAAATGAATCTTAAAAAATCTTTATTTACTAATTTTTAAATTCATTGTTATTTATCCATTATCATCATTGCAGTCTTCAACCCCTTATTATTTATAACTCGTGATGAAAATCATAAAGTGGTTCATTTGTAAATACATATTTATTTAGAAATAGTCTAATATGAGATAATAATTCATCTTGATTTATAATTATAATAAAAGAAAGAATAATATGATAGAAAAGAACTAAAGTCATACTAATGAATTACATTAATTAAAAATTTGATAAACTACTGATTCGGGCGACTTTTGGGTGATTGTTTACTATTTTGGTTCTTAATTACTTTTTTTTCTTTTAAAAGAATTACTTTGAGCGATTTGTTAGAACATGAAGTATTACAGTTAGAAAGTTAGAACTCTTATATTCTGAAGTTAGAAATTGCACCACATAGGGTAAGTATGTATATTGTGTTAACACCTACGCATTGGTCGTGTATTCATCGTATTATCAAGTTTTAAGCACATGACTTCTCTTTTAGTTCTCTCTCACACAAATTTACATATTTTAGTTCTAATGTGTACAGTTCCTTAGAGGATCGTAAGAAAGAGGTTTAGGCCTAAGAAGTTCAAAAAGATCCAAGTAACAAGATCTTTGACTCATTTTTCTCCTTTTGGTTGTTTGAAGTACAAATTTTTTAAGTCAATAATACTATATTTATTAAACTGAGACATAACACTTGAATTTTTCATTTTACTTTGCAACTTACTATCTGTATTTTATGTTTATGAGTAGAGGGTATGTCACCTTTTACATATGTTGGCTTCATATGGACAAATCAAAAAGGTGCAGGACAAGTCGAATAGGCACATGACAAGTCGGACATATACATGACAATTTGAAAAAGCACATGCTAAAAGTTCATGAATGAGTGTCTGCATAAATGAGCTCATAATACATTAGATACACATTTCTAAATTGGTTATTTGAACAACAAATTTTTTTGCCCTATAGTACTATATTTAACAAAATATTGTATAACACATGAATCTTTGATTGTAGATTTGCCACTTATCCTTTGTATTTTATGTTTATCAAGAGAGGGTATGTCACCTTCTATATGTGTTCGCTTCATATGGTGAAGCGAACAATTTTGAGCCAAAGTCGGACAGGTGCAGGACAAATCAGACAAGCACATGACAAGGATGCGCGACACTATTCGGACAGGTTAAGGATAAGTCGGTATGGCGCAGTAACTGTATTTGTACCTAGAACATCAGCTTCAACCACAGAAGAGTTGCCCATGGTAGAAAAGTTTAGACTTGCATTTTTAGAGAGAGATAATCAACTAGCACTAAAGCTAGCAAAGAATGCAAGACAACATCACCGTTGTGCAGAAAAAGAATGGGTGATTATGAATAGAAGGGCAAAAGCATGCATAGAAATCCCTGAACATTCGGAACTGGATATAGATATGTACTTTTGTAACCTCCATTTCATCTTTATCAGCCAATAGAAAGAGCTTATGTTTGACAGCATATGTTGATAAGGAAGCATATATTTTAGCAAGCCTCATGTACAGTTATATTTAATCATGTACAATTATATTTAGTCTTTTATATATTATGCTTTTTCAAGGGGTAATATGACACAAGCATTAACTTTTCAATATTCTATTCTACTTTTAAGTGGGCTAAAAGAAGTTCACACCCATTTCAGATGTGTAATGATATTTGAAACAATATGATTTTGAAGTTTTGTGCTTAAAGAAGGAATTAATAATAGTTGGTGCTACAAAATGAAGAACAAATCTCTCCATATCAATGAGTTTCAAATGTTGTAAAATTATTTTGTACTAATATCAATCATAATTTATTAGATTAAAGTATTTGAGTTTTGTTTATCGCATCTAACGTATTTTTTATCTTCCTAAATGAAGTTTATGCGCGAGAATTTCAAACTCTAAAATTATATAGTCGAACCCACAAAGAAATATGTTATTATATTAGATGACGATATATGATCTCGAGCGTCTATGAAATATACTATTGTCAAGAATATGGAAGAAAATATTATGCATAAGTGTTCAAAACGCACTCTTAAAGGCAAAAGCAACAAACAACGTCACTTTAATTGATGAAACAACGGAGAGGACTTTGGTCTTTCCCGTGGCTAATGTTACATATACATCTTTTTCTATTATCTCTCTTGTTGTTAATTTATTTGAACTAATCCGCGCATCGCGCAGGTAAATATATTAGTTATTTAAGAAAAACAAAATAGTGGTTCCGTTAAACTAAGGGCATAAATAAATAAGTATTGGACAGATTGGGCATATATATGCTAAACTATTAACGACAAACGTATATGTCCTAATTCGCATAGTCAGTGGCATATATGACCCTTTTCCGTTAATTATAAAGAAATTCTATCATTAGTTGGTATTAGATTTCTAAATATTAGGCAAATTAATTAGATATTATTATTTTATTCAATATGGAACTATCTTTTTGACAAAATATTTAAGGGCATAAGAGTTGATTAATATTTTATAATATAAATATATATTAGTTTGGGATTTTGTATGGAAAAAAAATACCATGTACAGAAAACGGAAATCAGATCTCTTCAAAAATCAATTAATATTTTTGCATATGATAGAATAAAATAGCTTATAAGTTATTTTTTAATATTTATAATTTAATAATCAACTAAAATTTTGATTATTAATTTTTTTATATTGAATTAGGTAGGAAGTTAATAATATAAATAAATATTAGTTTGGGATTCTGCATGGAAAATAAAGATATCATGTATAAAAAACGGAAGTTAAATCTCTTCAAATATTAATTAATATTTTGCATATAATAGAATATTCAAATCCACCAAATTTTGTGCACTTATTGTTGTAATAATCACCGCCGCTGAAGATATCCTAATTTGCAATGGATTCTATTACAAGTACCTACCCTAGTGTGTAGTATTTCTAGTTTTGTCCTTTTCATACGATTTTCTATAAACATGAATATATATAATTAAGGGTATAAAAGTCAATCAGTATTGTAAGGATATTTTTATCGTTCGATATTTAGCATAAAATATTCGTACTTTTATAATAATTAGTCTCTATGTTCGTGCGTTGCACGAATATCGTATGTCAAATATTAAAAGTTGTTAAAATTAGCAATCAGCTCCTTAATAAACTAACTCATTAATATAATTGCGAGAACTAAATTAAATAACAAACTGGAACTAAACATTGTAAAATCACACAACGATAGAATAAATTTGTATATCGGTAGAAGAATGCGACACTATTTAATGTTGATTGTGATGCAAGTTATTTTGTCGATTGACAAGTACAATAAAGATATGTAATAGAATATGATTGTGAGGTCTTGACAACTTGCTTTAGGCTTTTATATTTTAAAATATTTTTTTAGAAGAGTGAAATTCTTGATTCCAGATGATTTTATTGTACATGTGTTTTAGGAAGGACATAGCATATGATAACATATTTTTTTTAGTAGAAAAGAAAATTGGATTACTGATACCTTTTAAGCCCCAATTTGCAAAACTATGCTAAAAGTTAATATTGATAATCAATTTGGGGTTGTTAAAGCGAAGCGTAAGATCGCCCAAAATAAAGAAGATGTCAAATTTTTCTAAAAATTATGTTTAAAGAAACAACAACAACATCAATGTACTGCGTGCTGATATACTTCATAAACTCTCATTAGATAGATTCAGTTAATCTTAAGATAAAATTTATGATATTAAGAAATTTAATTATCTTTAGAAAACTTATGTCCTTTGGGTGCAACAACATATGATAAAGCCATATTATTAAAGAATATCATAATATCAGGACGAATAAATAATACACATGAAATAAGAAGCCAATATGACAGTTTATTCTCCATTGAAATCGTTACACTTACTGTTCTTTTTATTTTTAATCTCTGCCAAAGAACTAGCGTCATAAAATTATAGGAAAAGAAAATTCTTAACCAAATTTAAAATACAAAGTTGCTAAAGTAAATTACTCACTCCGACGAATGCTAGTACAGATAATGAAAGAAATTAATTTTTGAGAGAAAATTACATAACGAAGGAAATTAACGAATTACCTCTCGGAGATTGATATTCTAAAACAATAAATACCGTTTAATTTGTTTGAAGTAAACATATATAGATTTTACAAAGTGTCATTCTCCATGTAGATATGTGTTTCAAAGTGCTTGTGTCCATGATGAATTGGATACGTAACTTTCATATTAAGCAGAACAAATATGACAAATAGAAGATGAAATGTTGGAACTTGACTGGTGTTAGAAGTTTGTCCAAATTCATAGTTATTTCCATTACCAGTTTTTACTTGAAGTTTAAATCAGGAAAGAATTCTATCCTTGGGTAGTATTTTGAATATTACTATTCAATCCATCTTTAACTCAAATATTTAAGGGCATACAAGTTTATCATTATTTCAAGAATATTTTAGTTGTTCAATATTTAGCATAAACTATTCATGCTTTTATAATAACTAGTATCTATAAACGTGTGTTGCACGTTAATAATGGCACATAATGGTTTAAATATTTATTTAGATGAAGGAATAATAAAATCTAATTAATGAGAAATTTTTTATATATATATTACTACAACAATCATCTAAATACCGAAAAATATTAGTACATTAGCATAATACATGAATTCAAAATGAAGGGACATCATCAAAACTTACATAAATGATCAATTTTAGTCATGTTAAGTAGATAATTATGTATTGTAGTTTAAAGGTATCGAATGTAATGGTATCTTACCGAACACTTCTTTATAGACAGTGTTTTTTGTATATGTTTCCTTATAATACTTTGGTTATTCTGCCATAACCAAAACTCTTGTTGTCGACATTGATATCTCTTTTGAAAGTGCAACATATAGTTATTCACATAAGAAAACATATTATGGTAAATATAGCCCAATATTTAGGATGTTTGTCCTTGTGGTTTATTTATTATAACTACAAAACACAAACATACTGAAAATTATTTTCACACAAATTTAGAAGGATATTCTTTAGTTTCGAAAGACGAAAGTTGACTTTAGGGATAAACACATACTTAGAAGCAATTGACCAGTATCATAAGTTCTACATATATGACGTTATTGTCAAAACTTCCATATACCGTACGTACATAAGCTATTCAGGGGATCTAAGTTTTCAGGCATGAGGGACATATTTTTTTCTTTCAAAATCAATCTATATGCAATAAAAGACAATTTCAACTTAGTCTATTATATATATGGTCACACTAATATACGTAAGAAATAATGAACGTGACAATAAATATGTGTGACGACCCGGCCCATCGTCACGTGAGTTACCGCCCCGTTTTCCCTATTATATGCTCATTCATGTTTTAATATATGTACTTGGTGAATTTGAGTCAATTTGGATCGAGTTTGGTAGAAAATGGGACAATTGGTCTCTTTAATGAAGGAATAGTTTGGAAAAGTCAACCGGACGTTGACTTGTGAGTTAATTGTTTAACGAGCGAAATGGGTATTGAACTGGGCAAATGAGCTCCGAATTCAGTTTCGATTGAAGGGTTGTTTTCGTATTATTATTTGTGACTCATAGGAACAAGAATCGTCGAATTCCGAATTCGTATGATGGAGTTATAGCACTTTTAGTGAAAATAAAGCTGCTGCATTTTTTTTACAGCACTGTGAACAGTACCCATGAATAGTGCCCTGTAACAGTATCCATGAATAGTGCCATGAACAGTACCCCGTAATAGTATCCGTGATCAGTACCCGTAACAGTATCCGTAAACAGTACATACGGGTGAACAGTAACACGGGGTGAACAGTACTTCCGAAAAATTCTGGGCAGATTGTTTATTCATCCGCGAACCAAACATATTTTCACCATTTTTGAGCAAAACTTGAGAGCTTTTGGACGGGAATTGAAGGGATTTCGACTGGGAATCGTTGGAGGTAAGTTTTATGAGTTAAATACATGATTTTATTGAAGAATCATCCTTGAAATTCATGAAAACATAGCAAAATTCTAAGAAATTAGAGCTTGAAGTAAAAACTTTAAATTTGGGATTTGAAGGGCCATTTGTGGTCCGATTTAGGAGTTCTTGGTATGTACGGACTCGTGGCGAGACAAGGATTCCGGAAATGTAAATTTTGAAATTTTTCGAGATGTGGGCCCAGGGCTCGGGTTTTGCCAATTTCGTGTTTTTTAGTATTTTTCGAGTTCTTTCGATTGGGTTATGTCCTATTAGCATATTGTGTTTGGCTTGACTTTGGTTAGATTTGACGCGCGTGGAGGCTGGTTTAAGGGAAAAAGGCGTCGCGGGCTAGAGATTTCGCCGGTTCGAGGTAGGTAATACTTGTAAATGATGTTCTGAGGGTTTGAAACCTCGGACTTGCACATCATAGTATTGTATTGTGGTGACTTGCACGCCACGTATGAGCGTGGGGTAGAGCACCGTTGGGGATTGTGACTTGGTCCGTCCCGGTTGTTGATTTTACTGCGTATTTGATAAAGAATTATTGATTGTTATCATAAATTGGTCTTATTGCCATACTTGGGCTTTGTGCCAAATTATTTGAAATCTTTTGTGAATTTTCATCACTATTATCCTCAATAATTAAAATATTATCTGAATTTAGTCTAATTGAATTATATTATTTTGTGAACTCAGCTACATTTATACTCAACTCGAGATTTAAATGATATTTAAAATGTCAATGAGCTGAGCACTATTTTTTTACTGAAGCCCAAGAGGCTTATGACTATTTTCTGGACTGATTGAGGCCGAAGGTCATCTGTGAGGATATGTTGAGTGATGTGAGGAGGTTTTCCGGCCTTGAGTGTTATGTGAGGAGGCTTTCAGGCCTCGAGTGTGATGTGTGAAGGCTTTCAGGCCTATTGATATTGCGTTTGGGCTGTAGGAGCCCCTCCGGAGTCTGTATACACCCCCAGTGAGCGCAGGGTACCCAAGTGAGTTGGGAGTGGGCCCAAGAGGCCGTTGTTTGTGTCTGGTGAGTTGAGAGTGAGCCCGAGGGGCTGATGTTGTTTGTGTCTGGTGAGTTGGGAGTGAGCCCGATGGGCTGATGTTGTGTGCTGGTGAGTTGGGAGCGAGCCCGTGGGGCTGATACTATACTGAGAATTTGATATTAAGCCCGAGGGGTAAATATTTGATTATTCCTTAATTGTTGAAATTGTTGTTTCCACTATTTTAAAAAGAAAATGATCTGATACCTTATGGTTTTTATGGTATAATTTATTTTACTGCTTGAGATAGCGTTATATTTCAGATATTATTTTATAAAGGGTTTTCATGGAACTACTGATTCTCGTAAGAGTTGTATCGTACTTTATAGCATGATGTAGTGCTTTTACGTGTTTTCTTGCCCCTCAGCATTATTTACTCTTATTACCACTGATTTGGAAGTACACACTCTACCCCTGCACCTCACGTACAGTTGCAAGTATTGTTCACCCGGTAGCGGGTTATCAGCGGATTGAAGGTATTACTGTTGTAGCTGAGCAGGGTGACCGCCAGCGTTCGCGGCACCGGACTACATCTTGAACTTCATATTTCATTTTACATATATAGATGACTCTGTAGTTGTGTTTCTACTTCTTAGATACTTGTTACTTGTGACACCCCGGTCAGGCTGAGTTGGGTTGTATATATATTGTTAATCATTGTCATTTAAGCTGTATTTTTTATTCATTATGTTTAAGAATTGTTAAAAAAGACGATTTGGGTTAGTTGGCTGGCCTTGTCTACACGAGGGGCGCCATCACGACCAGGTTTGGGAATTTGGGTCGTGACAATATGTACGGTAGAAGGTCATTTTGTATTGAAGTATTTAAGTATTTTTCTTGGTAGTAATTGTTGGTATCATCTTTTGCTGAGCCAAAACCAAAAAATATTTTATTTTTAGTATAAAACTTAGCAATCAACCTTTTATTTAGTTGATCAATAAATTCATTTCTGCTAGCTAAGATAGCTCTTTAATTTCTATTATGTAATCCTCATAAATTGCGTTTTAATCTAGTGATGAAAATATTTTCCTTATTAAATGCACTACTATTACCATTGGGGTTGATAACCAAGTGTTCTAGAAGAACCAAATCATCTTTTATTGGATGCCCTTCTTCGTTTCCGACACGAAGCAAGAACTCACTAAATGTTGGATCTGTTCTTACTTTTATATTTCTTGTCATTTGAATATTTTTCGTTTGAGGTCATAAGTATAATTCTGGCAAGCTAGATTATACAATTTTTGCTTTGGTCAATTTTGAAACTACTGATCGTACTTGACAGAAATTACCTCCCAAACTATTACTTTTCCACCAAACGGTTCATCGATATTCAATATATCTCTAAAACTCTGGGCATTGTTTCGATCGTTTGACGCTTAGCCAAATACGCTTCATCAAATACTATCACTTTTGCTTTACTTATAAATTTAGCACTATTGTTCTGCTTTGATATGTTTGTGATGGTTATTTCAGAAATTTGAAGAGGTATATCAAATCTAAAGTGAGTTGTACGACCTCATAATAAAATCGTTGCTGGTACACCACTTGTTCTTATTTCTAACAATATCATGCCTCTTGATATGATATTTGCAAGTAATGTATGACCTAAGAATATTATTTCGATTTCATCGGAGGCATCTATAAAGCATAATCTCGCTATACCAGAGTCGACTTTTTATAATATAGTCTTGAAACCTTATTCTTGTTCAGGATTTAGCTTTGATTGTGCTTACTCAAACGCTTGTATGACATTCTTAATATTATACTAATCTTTTTTACTTTGTGATCTGTTTTTCTAATCTCTAATACTCTTTTTATGGAATAAAGTTATGTACCCTAAGTATTTTTTTTACATCGAAAATAATTTTACTCATATGATGAATTTGAAAAATAATTTAATTGGATTCTCTTGCCAAATAATTAATTGAAAGATTTGAATAATTGGTATTAACATTATATATAATTTATTTTCTGTTGATTTAGATTCTTAATATTATTTCATCTGATGTTTGAATATTTAACCGTAATTATAATTTTATCCACCAAAAATTTTATTAAGAATAAAAAGATCGATCTGAAATTCC
>MU786698.1:149254-200719 GCA_026770625.1 Nicotiana glauca | reverse complement strand
GTTTTCCTAATTAATTCCCTTTTATTTATTTTTAATTTTGGAATTTTTACTTGGGGTAAAAATCACGTGCTCACATCCACGCTGTTTGCCAGAATGACGGATGAATCTGTGCCAGGGTGACCTGACACTTCAAGAAAAAATAAAGCACAACCCTATCAGGGGGGCCAAATGGAAAAGGGTATAGGTGCACGCTCAAGAACCCATCAGTAGAGTCTGCGATGCCCTCATCTGGGGAAAGCACCTGCAGTGTTACCACCTCGCTCCACCCGCAGTACCTCCTCACCATCTCCAAGTGTTCCTCTCTTATCAAGGACACCTTCTCCAAAGTGAAATCCCTCGGTTCCTGAGCACCAGGAGCAGCGCCCCCCGTCGCCTGTTGGATCGGCCCCAAAGTGGTTCCCATGACTATGGTGAAACTAACGGGTCAAGGCAAGGGCACGCACCAAAACTTTTGCACCTAAAGAAATGAAGTATCCCATTCCAAAGCAGAAAGGCAGCTATCTAGAAGTAGTGAACACTTGCCAATGAGTTAAAGCCGCTACACACGTGAGTGAGGCACTTGTTACTTTTTCAGATTTCATATATAGCAAGAACAAGTTGAGTTATAATGTTGTATCCCATGTTTCAGCAACTTCGTGGATGCCAAGTGAAGTCTATGATCTACCTGACTGGGTCCGGAGGCTGGTGACCCGTTCGTCCAGCGACGAGCGCAGGTGGCGGGCTGTGCTTCGTGCCAGATGGGGAGCGCAATACCAAGCTATGTGCATATGTTGCCTTTACCTTGACTTCGTATACCTGAGGTAATACTTTCCCTTTCCATTTGTATTGGATTCATCACTTGCAGATATCGGGCAGTTCCTTGGGGCAAGGCAATGTTTTTTCGAAGAGGGGAAAGAATTATTGGCCTCCGGGCCGAGGGACAACGACAATAAGAGGGATCGGCACCCGTGGTGCGACGAAGCCTCTAGCGGTGCTGGTCGGGCTCATATTTTCGAGGACGGGGTGTCACCTGAGTCTACTTCTCCCGAAGTGCCTGGTTCCCGGCCAACGGTTCCTTTAAGCGAACATGTCGTGCCCGAGGTCGGTTCTCCTGGGGTCACAGGGGCAGGATCAACATAAGTGCGTTCTGATTTTAAGGAAATCTGTCGGCTTCACTTAGTGGTGAGTTTATGCATAGTTTCCTTGTATCTCGTGTCCTCGTCCTTATATTGAATGATTCTAGCATAGGCTTGCGATAGGCTTAGGTCTGAGCTGCTCCATCAAGGGGCCAAGCTTCGGAAAATTTTGGATGAGAGCGAATCCCTTAGGATCCTTTTCAAGGAGAAGGAAGTCAAGCTATAGTATTGGCAATATAAAGCGTACCAGAGCTCAAACTATGAGAGCTATTTGATGGGCAGGTAATTTCCTATAGTACGTGCTTTGTTCCTTTCTAACCTTAAGGATAATTTCCTCTTGCCGTATCAGTTGAAGAAAAAGGCGGAGGCCTTGGAGTACCTCAAAAGTGACTTCAACCGCGTCAGAGTTACTTACAAGGAGCTAAGGGCTCAAATGAAGGCTCGGGCTTTAGAGGAGATGAGCGCCTTGGCTAAGGTCCCTGCCTTTGAGGTCCAGCTCATCTTGACTCGTGACAACGCCAAAGTTCAAGCAGATATTATTGGGAAACTTGAATCTGATCTCTCGAAGGTCAGAGCTGACATAATTGATGCCCGGGCAGAAGCGACATTAAGCTGAACCAAGACTGATCGTGAGATGGCGATTCGTACGAGAGATGCTATTGATGCCCAAGATGAGTTGAAGTGAGCCCTCGACCGGGAAAAGAGGATCGAGGAATACATTCGCTGTAGATCCCGGAGAGAGGTACTCGAGGAGATCAGTGCAAGAGGCTTTGTTCTCTTGGAGAAATTGGCTCGAGCAAGGGCGGACGAGCGCGACGCTCGGTCACTTCTTGTTGACGTTGCGGAGAGAGAATTTGACAAGTTGTAGACCTTTAGCGCAGAGTGTAGATCTTTCTATTTTGTTTCTTTGTCTCTAATATACGTAGGGCATGCATGTAGGTGGAGAATGCGCTTTTTCGCGCATGTAATATATAAAATGATATTTGAAGCTATATTTCTCTTGTACCTTTTTTCTGTCATTACTTTCGATCGGGCAGACTAGTTTTGGCGAGGTCCTCATAGACCAAGAACCGATCAGGCAGATCTGGGGGTTCTTGAGTGTGATTTTTGGTACGAGCGGGTGCTAGGGCCTCCGTGCTTGGCCTAGCTGTTTATGCTTAGTCTCCGAGTTAGGCTCCGACTCGGGCCTTCTTGTCCTTGAATTTTTTGTGCCCGTTCGGGCAGGTAGTAGTCGTTTTCATCTTTTGCCTTTGGGAATTTGTCACTTAAACTGTTTTGGTTCCATTCTCCGAGTCTCATTGTGACTCGAGCTTCAATCAACCCTCAAGATCTTTCTTACCCGCATGGGCGGAATGATGATGACCCTTTGTACTCTAGGTTGAAGTAACTTTGCGGGCAGGTGTCCTGGAGATTTAATCGGCTGACGATAGTATCATTTGAGCCGTGCCCTTAGGCATTTTGCAATGTAACTATTTTTGGGTCCAGTCTCCAAGTCGCATTGCGATTCGAGCTGTAATCGACCCTTAAATTTCCATGACTCTCTGGCCGGTGATAGTGGCATTTATGCCCTGCCCTTAGGCATATTGCAATTTTCTGGTCCAGTCTCCGAGTCGAGTTGTCGAGTTGTAATCGACCCTTTAATTTCCTTGAGATTCCGGCTGATAATAGTGGCATTTATGCGGTGCCCTTCGGCAAATTGCAATTTTCGGGTCCATTCTTCGAGTCGCGTTGCGATTCGAGCTGTAATCGACCCTTAAATTTCCTCGAGATTCCGATCGGTAATAGTGGCATTTATGCCGTGCCCTTAGGCATATTGCAGTTTTTGAGTCCAATCTCTGTGTCACGTTGCGATTCAAACTGTAATCGACCCTTAACTTTCCTTGAGATTTTGGCCGGTAATAATGGCATTTATGCTGTTTGGTCATTGAGACCTTTTAGTATTTGGCTCGGAGGCTTGCATTGTTAACTATTTTGGATCCGGTCTCTGAATCGGGTTAAGATTCGAGCTTATTTTAATCCTCAAGTTGTCAATTTTCAAGCTGGCAACAATGGCTCTTTTACTGTTTGGTCGTAGAGACCTTTCAATATGAGGCCCGTAGGCTTGCTTAGCTGGCGACAATGGCTCCTACGCTGTTTTTGCCCGTGGGTTTTTTGTAGGATTTTTTTTCGCTTGTTAAGGTCTTTTAGAGTATTTTTTTCCTGACCCGTCGTCAATTGTAGAAGAACCATGATTTCAAGTCGTTATCGGAGATATTTTGAGCACATCGTAAGGTTCATAGCTCGTAGGTCGAGTAGAATGATGCTCTTGCAATTTAGAGCTGACGTTGTCGGAGCTCTTTTTTTACCTGTTGAGGGAATCCTGTTTTAGTCGGTTCTTTTTGAAGTATATTTGGAGTAATTTTAATGACAGTTGGGCGTCCTCGAGTCGTGTTATTTAGGCTGTATCAGCCATTTTGACCGTAGTTATGTGTGTTTGGCCATAGCCATTTTTGATCCCAAGTGACATTTTAGGCGTCTACACCGAGGGTATTCCCTTTAGGGATTCTTAAAAATGCGATTTATAGCCTAAACTGCGGGATTTTTATGCCTGTTGAGGTCTTACAGTTTGTCATGCATATTGAGGTTTTACAACTTGTAGAATAGATCTGGTTATACCGAGGTTGCCCTCTAGGGGTCTTACAGTTTTGGGTTTTCCAGTTGTATGGTGATTAACGGTAGTCTCCGAGTCATCGAGTTTGTTTACGCCTGAAGACCGCTTCTCGTAAACTCGGAGTTTCCTTATAGGAGCTTGATGAGCCCAGAGTTCTGACCCTGGGGTCATTTGGGCGCTGAATCATTTAAGTCTCCGAGTATCTCGGGACATATTTGGCGGAGTTTCCTTCATTGTGATTATTCCAAAATAACCTTTTTCGAAGCATGAAATGCCAAAAAGATATTCTTTATTGCTTGGCATAAATATATGCTGTAAATACATATCGTCCCATTGTTATGAGCTCAGCCCGCACGGGTGCGGCTCCTCCGATTATCAGATCTATTTACATGATTCCGTTTTGGAACATAGCCTACCATTTACAGGCCCTTCCGAGGGGATAGTGTCTTTAAGAGGAGATCATCTCGCGTCGTCTGACTGTAGAAGAAAGGACTGTGATCTCGTTGGATCCCTTTCTTAGGGGTATGCTGTTCCGCTAATAATCTTGCTGGTGGGACCTTCTTTAGGTTGGAAACCCAGTCGGGGAAAGAGAGCTCAGCGGGTCCCATAGAGGCCTCGGATCTCCGAGTGGAATTTAGAACTTCTGAATGCCTCGGCTGCCTGCATGCATACAGGTTAGTAAAAAGAAAATAAAAGAAACAACAAAGGAGAGGAGTAGTTCTTCCTTGCTACGGGATGCGTAGGTAACGTTTCAAGGCGCGAGCCCTGTTGCTTCCTTCTGATATGTTCCATCAGGCTTGGCCGAAGATGTGGTTCTGCTTACCCTTTGATACCTTCGAGGGTGAGTCATCGATGCTGGCGATGGGTCACATGGTGAGGGATTTCCTCTCGTCGTGTGTAGCTCCTTGTCAAATACTTTAGTCCCACCTTTGTCGTGGGCTTTCACCCTTTTGGCGGAGCAGGGTCGAAGTAGCCTATGGCCGGTGTGTCCATTGTGATATGAATAAAACATCTGCATATCGGGTGTTTGGCATTCCAGCCCGAGCTCAGGCGGGTTGTATAGAGGGAGCAGATTCCCCGATTGTTGTGGCGATTGGCATCGGAACCCATCAAAGATTCGAGGCGCAGGAATGATTTGGTTCGTTAGTCTGAAGTGGCCTATTGGCTTTGGCCTGACACCGTCGGTATAGTTGGTTGAATCACCTGTACTCATGAACATATGCTTTATTTGAAGTAAGTTAAATGAGGGAGGGGGTTACCAATGCGTTAATACGAGACATAGGCAAAGTGTCGGCGTCCCTTTCCTTTGATGCAAGGGTGTCTTTTGGTAATATTCCCTGGATCCGTCTTTTCCCCGCGATGGAGCACTTTCACTCTACACTTTACAGATCTTTGAAAGGTGCCGCCGCCCCTTTACTATCGTGGCAATATGTCGTGGCTTGTCAGTATTGTTTTTATCGATCTCCTTCCTCCCTTGGAGCTGGATTTGAGTCTGGCCGCTCGATGATACTTTGTGGTGACCTCTATTGAATAGCTTAGTTGTCATTCTTTTAGGCCAGTGATCGCGCGCACCCCGCGGTTCCGTGTCGGGTCATGGTTCTCTTGAAGAGATTTTGGCCGAATGGGTCCGAGCCTCCTGATGTTCATTGTTTCGCTTATGGCGATCACGATGTTTGGTATAACAATGGTGAAATCATACTTGGCCGGGCGGGGTTTCCCTGCCAGCCGTTCCTTGTTGAATCTGGTTCCATTGGAGGTTCCCCGAAGGTGCTATCCTTGGGCTATTTCCCAATTATCATTAGGTGAGCTGCATCTCGAGTCGTTCCTTCCATTCGCAGTGCACGGATGATACCTCTATCCGTTAGGTGTCAGCTTCTTTGTCGGGAGTCTGCTTAGATATACCAAACCCGAAGAGGTTCCCGAACGGTTGTCTACGACCCTGATTCGAAGCTGGTGTCGGATGTGGGTATTCAACCTGGCCTCGACTGGATATCTGATCCGGCTTTTCTTGAAATGTCCTGGAGCCGTTGGGTACACTTCGTTTAGGCTTCGGTTGAAGGCCTATGTTGCCCGATCATCCGAAAACTGGGAGCGATATCATTCATCCTATCAGGGAGTGGGGTGCGGCTTCCCGCGACATTTTATTTCTTCTTCGTTCGGCCTTAGGTGTATTGGGCCCTCTCGGTACTATTTTGATGGCACTGGTGCATGCTTCCACGGAGGACCATGCTGGTATAGTAAGTGGGTCCGTGAGGTCAGGCGCTAGGCGGTGGTGCTGCATCATGGTTTCTTTCGAGAGAGTCTCTTCGAATTTTTTCAACAGGACAGGCTCGAACTCAATATCTTGGAGGTCGCTGTCTTTCTGAATGATCATGCGTAAGTGGTGATGTGCTAGTATGGACCCGAGGTCCTATCATACCTAGGGAGTTTCGGCATTTCTGATTTGTGTGAAGCGGGTTCCGAGACCGTATCTTCAGGAGACGGTTGCTGTAAGAGCTTCCACGAGCCTGATTCGATCCTTTTGAAGAGGTTCCCAAGCATCCTCACTGCGGCGGGATCGATTATCGATCCATCGTTACTCGATCTCTAAGGTACCAGCTTGACGTAAGGAGATGTTTCCGGTGCTGCTGCGTTGTGAGTCTCCGGGAGACTTTGTAGCCGAGCAATAGCCAACTGTCATGCCTGCAACATTTCAAAAATAACATGAAGACTAACTTCATGTTCTACCCGGGCCGGGGTTTTTTGGGGTTCCTATTGGTAAACGCGCTGTATGCTATCATTGGTGCGTGAGGTTTCGTTGATCTATTGTGCGCCTTGAAAGCCCGTGTCCGCTTGAACCGATCCAGATGCATTATCGGGGTCCTGCAATATTGTGCCAGCCATTGGAATGACATACTATTTTCTCTGTGATTTTTGGGTAGTCGTTCTCAATTTTGTTTACCGAGCCGGACATTAACCTGAAATCAAAAGATCTTGGGCAAGAAAAAGTGTGAAAAATAACGTGCGTTCGTGTGACGAAACTAGCAAGAAAATAATCACTATTATTTTTAGCCCCACGGTGGGCGCCAAACTGTTTACTGTGAAAATGGTAACAACAATTAAATTTGTAAATGGGACTCTAAAAATACATGATCTATTCTCGAGCTAGTTTGTTAAAGTAGTTGATGGTAAGAACGTGAAGTATAATGACGAATTGCAAATTAAAATGAGGCAGTAATCGAATTGAAGGGGCCTGTTTCCCGGGGGCAGAGCTGGTCGATGGGGACCTTAGGGCCAAGGTTTGATCTGAACTCGAGCTACTGAGGGCGATCGGGAATGGGATAACAGGTGGAAGTATGGCTAAGCAAAGCTCTATGTTACCAATATTAAGCAAAGTAATGAATAATAAATAAGAAGACGATAAATGCTAAGGCGGGCTCGGGCCAATGAGAATAAACAATTTAGAAGAAGAGAGACGGAGAGAGATATTATGGCACCTTATGGATAAATAGAGCAACATCAGTCCCTTACAAGGTGGGGACAGTCCCCTTTATATAGGAGGGGAGACTCAGCTACAAGTATGTGGATATTAATTACAAAGCATGGTAATGGGATGGCTTGACATGATGCCTCAGCATAGGCTCTGGGTAGGCCGGGCCTGTCAGACGTACCCATGTGCCTAGGGGGCTTCCCCCTCTGTCCTGGCTTCGTTCTTCATTTCCTTCGAGTCGGGCTTCAACGAGCCCCGAGGTTGAGAACTCGATCGCGGCCTCCCGCCCTCAGAGTCCCAGTGCATGCTTCCAAAATGTCTTGATAGCGAGAAATCAAGTCTTCTGATTTTGCTGCGTACAGTGAGACCTAGGAGGGAGACTTCCGGAGTTGGTCAGTTACATGGTAGTCTGAGGTTTTCATCTTTCAAAAGAATTCCTTTGCCTCTTCAGCACTGACTAGCTTTTTAAGCGGAAAACACTTATGTTTGGTCTTGTTCAATTCTTCCAAGTCGAGGTACTTCCCAAATGGGTTTGTTTCATTCACTTCCCCCATGATTTCTTTTCCTTTGTACGTGACCACTATTTTGTTGTAGTTCTAGGGGACGACAGTGGGGTCATTCATGGGATTGTGTGGTGCGCGGCTGATAACCATGGGCTCTATCAGCCTCGGTAAAATATTCGGCGCTTGCGCCACATAAGTCCCATTTGGTACGTACATCTTTGGTACCCTCTGTGTAACCTTGTTTTTCTCAAACCTTTTGGGGGGGCTCCATACAAACTGTCCCCTTTTGAGGGCCCTAGGAATATAGAGAGCGGCATCTTTAGGGGGTACTGCCCCTGTCTTGGTTTCCACAACCTTTTCTATGCTTTAAGGAATGGAGTTGCTTTTCTTTTCATCTTTAGCTTGTTTTGCTACCGCTTTAGGTCTCTTTTCTATGTTAGCAATAGCAATGATTGCTTTGAAAGATGGGTCGAACTCTTTGTCCTCACAAATCATCCCACTAACTAGCCCGTTGTTGTGAGTTGGAAATGCATTATTGGTTACATTAGGGACCTCCTCATCCCTCACCACTATCCGATTTTGCTCTATTAGGTTTTCGAGCGCCTTTTTAAGGGTCTAGCAATCCTCAATGTCGTACCTTCTTCCCTTGAATAATAAGCACATCCGGTACTGGGTCGATATGAGGGGTGGCTCTAGGTTTTGCATGTTTAGAGATAAGGACTGCAACAAACCCATTTGGAACAGCTTTGGGAAGAGGATGGAATATGATTCATCGATGGGTGTGAAGTTGGTTTTTCTTGGTGGTTCACGGGCACGAGCGTTATATGGAAAATTATTTTGTGGTGGACGAGGATTATATGGAGCTTGGTGAGGAGGGTTTTTTTAGGGAGTTGGAGCTCAGTTCTAGTTATACTGTTTTTGTGGCCGAGCGTATGGCTGGGCATTCATTACTGCATAAGGCTGAGGAGTCATGGCATACGCCTCGTCTTGGTGAGGGTAATAATGTTGCGGGGTGCTTGAAGAGGAACCGAAGTAACCTCGGGGTTGACGGGATTCCATTATTTCCACTTCTTCTTTCTTGTATAGGTTTGCTACACCCCCAAACCGCTCTTGATTTCTTGAGAAGTAGCTTTTATAGCCGACTGGCTCAGGATGTGACCCGTTTTCAAACCACTTTCCACCATCTCCCCAATTTTTATAGCATCTGCAAATGGCTTGCCCATAGCGGAAATCATATTCTAGACGTAATCAGCCTCTTAGGCTTGCAAGAAGACACTAACCATATCGATCTCATCCATTGGGGGCTTCACCCTGGCAGCTTGCTCACGCCACTTGATATCATACCCTCAAAAGCTCTCTGAAGACTTCTTTAATTAGACAAAGAGTTTCTATCTGGAGCTATGTCCACATTGTACTGGAACTGTCTGACAAAGTCTAGGGAGAAGTCATCCCATATGTGCCACCGGGAGATATCTTGGTCCACATACCATTCAGATGAAATTCCAGCTAAACTCTCCCTAAAGTAAGCCATCAAGAGTTCTTCTTTCCCGCCTACTCCTCTCAACTGATTGCATTATCTTTTCGGGTGAGCTATGGGGTCCCCATGTCCATCATATTTTGTCACATTTGGGATTCTTGAAGCTGATGGGCAGATGTATATGAGGGAACATGCACAAGTCAGCTTAGGAGACACTCTTCTGGCCACTCAGACATGTATGTTCTTGAGACTTTGTTCTATGCTTTTCATTTTTCGAGTGATCTCCTCTTGCTCGGGATTCTTTAGAGTTCTCTCTTTTTCCATGGTAGATTCAGACCAAGATTGTTGAGGATACACGTTTGGGGTGACATGAGCCGTGTCCAATTGAAATGGTGGTATTTGGAAAGTAAAGGAAGACGTCTTGAAACCTAGCCTGGGTACCGTTGGCTCTACCATAGCAGAGGTGGGTGATGCGGTGAATATGTGAGACACTCTCAAAATCAGTGCCTGGGGGCGAACCTCAGAAGGTGTTCCGACGAAATGGGCTGACATATTAGGGTATCCGAATGGGGTGGTCGGATAATTTATAGGGATGTTAGAGGTTCCACTTGTTCTGGGAATCAACTAGGGAAAACCAGGTATTGCACAAGGCGGCTCTCTACCGTTAGACCAGGCATCCCACATTTCTAACATGCGGAGGCGCAGTGCCCCTGTTCTCTTCAGTAGTTTCTGACTCCGACGTCGGGATAACCGATAACGGACTATCCTCTAAGGGGGAAATTGTTGGTATACGAATCTATGACGTCATTTCAACACTTCCTTTGGATCTTGTAAAGTAAGGATTCAAAGCCAGGTTACCACAAAACTAACCACCCTAAAAATAGAACCTAGTTCTCCACATCATACATAACAAGCCGGTTAGTTTGAGACAATTAACAAATAGGGGACTGTACGTTGGGGAATGTAATGCACCTAGACAGTTAACTATTTTTCTACATGTTTTGCAACGATTGCGTGTCCTATCCCGACTTTTGTGACCTCCTAGATCTTTGAATCTTTTCTTTTCTTTTGCGCTTTTTCACTATTTGCTCTCTTTTCTTTGTGCTCTCTCTTTTGCATTGTTTTCTATATTTTTCTTGTGCCCTCTTTTCATCATTTTCTCTCTTATTTGAGTTATCTAAAACCATGACCGGATCCGATGGGGATTGCCTATGTATCACGATGGTGCGTGAATCAATTCTTTACGTAGTTCAGGGGATAAACGAGAAATAAAATAAAGAAACATTCTTGGGTTTTCAAATTTTCATTAAATAAAAACTTCTAATTTTCATCTATTACAACGATTGTATCATACATATTTTAGAACTAAAAATCAAAGAAAACACACTCAACGTAGACTGACAGACTATAAAAGAAACTGAAATACAGACCCAAAAAGAAAAATCAGGAATACATAAGTGCCTCCAAAACTACTCCAAGGGCCTACAAGACATCAGTCGGTCTCGACACGGGCCTACGTGTAAGATCTCCTTAGAGGAGATCCGATCGTCCATTATCTAGCGAACAAATGTCATAACTACAATGAAGAAAGTGGATCTAGTCATATCCTCGCACTCATGGCATTTCATGATGGTATAATCAACAATTCCTCTAACCCTTTCTCTAACGATGCCTTTCTCTTGGAGAAGGCGTCCAATTTGTTGAGACCTAGCTTCCAGAACTTGGGTGTCATTATGGCTTTGCTCCTGCAACTGTTGCATGTCCTCTTCCAGTCGAGACATCAATGCATAACAATGTTCCCTCTCTGCCTTGAAGTTCTTTGTTTGTTTAGCCATTTAATTCTCGAGGGTAGTTAGCTTTCTCTTTAGATTTGCGACTTCTCTATCATATTTTCCTTTTACTTGCTGAACAAACTCTGCCCGTCCTTCTGCGTTCTTCGTCAACATTGCCCGGGATCTTGACAGACTACCTTCTGACTTTTCCAAATCAATCCCATACACACATACTTTCTGCCTAAGACCGTTTATAAGTCTTTCATCTATTTGGCTCATTCCCGAGTTTTTAGCAGAGAATCTGGGCTCAGAGGGATTCGTTTTCTGGGGCAAAATTTTTCTTCTCTCCTTCATCAGCAGCGCCCTGCACATTACTATCAAATTTAAGATCTCTGATTTGCCTTTCTAATTTGCTTATGGTAGCCCTATAGTCATTTTCTTTGGTTAACAAAGCCTAGTGTTCTTGTGACGTGTTAACAAACTCTTGGATGTGGGGCCTTTTGGTTGGCCTTTCAGATTCATCATTGGCCGCGATTCTCTTCCCATACCAAGCAAGATAACCTGGCGAAACCTCATCCCTGGATAAATCACGCACTCGAGTTTTGTCCCCAAATACTGGCATTCACTCCAAATCTGGAGAACCACTTCTTCAAGAAATTGAGCCTCAGACTGGATTTCAACCACATGAATGCTAAGATATTCTTCTTTAGGGACTATCTGGAATCTTCCAAGTTGTCTCATAACCCGACATGGGGCATATGGTTGGATGCTTCGGAGACCCATTAGCAGGAAGTAAGGACCGGTGGCAGACATGCATACAATTTCATCAACGGGAAGCCAATCAAGTGTCCACTCTATCTGATCCGTAGTTATGGAATGGAGGTGGGATATCCAATCTTTAACTCCTTCTGGCATTTAAATCCAGTCACCTGATTACCAAACTCTTCAATGCAACTTTTTCCCGTGGACCCGTAGTTCATGTATCGGGGCGGTGGCAGAGGTATTCAATCATCCACATTTGTAATAACAGATTGCATTGCTCAAAAAACTCTACTCCAGCCTTACAGGCTCTAAGAGATCGGAATATTTCCACTATGATCATAGGCGCGAGGGTGTTCTTAGCGTTGGTAACCAAAACTTTGACGACTCCAGCTACTCGCAAATCAATATTCCCATCTTCCCTTGGAAACACTCAGAGGCCTAGAAACACCACCATGAAAGCAAATCATCTATGTATTTCCCACTTTGATCTGTTTCCGCTACTGCAAAGGCCACCTTCTAGGTCATCCAGTCCTCTTAAATGCCCATACCACTGGTACAAAAAGTGTAAAGTGGAGAATCCCTCTGTCAGATATGCATTCTGGACTTGCCTAGTTATTTTCAATATGTCTAAAATTTGTGGGAAGTGACAACCCTTGGAGCTATCAAGTATTTGTGTCTTAAACCCTCTGTACTACCAATATAACTCTCCAAGGTAGGTGTAAGCTCAAAATACGAGAAGTGCAAAACATTGTGAACGAGGTCCCAGAATGTTACTAATGCCCCTATTACATCACTCCTAGGCTTAGCCTTCAATAATCCAGTGAGGGCCCCAAGGTAGTGGTTGACCTTGTCTTGCCCCTGTTTTGAAAAATCCTCCCACCACATAAAGAGGTCCAACAGAATCTGATTCATAAACTTCAACGGCAAAGTTTGAATCGTGCTCATTCTGTACATTTAGATTAGGGTGATTGGTTTAAAACAAAAAAAAAACGAGTTTTATTTTAAAAACTAACAAAAATAAATAAAGTAAAAATAAAGGTTTACTTTTGCAATATCCAGATAAATCATGGTTGCTTTTGCAAATACGGCCCTTCAGCACTACAGAAGGGAAGATTTTACGGCTGTGCTTGCTAGGTGGACCAAAATTGACAAAGCGACCGTCAGTGGCTATTCCCGCAAAAACAACCTTTCGGCGTCCCGTGGGGATGTTTATGGCTATTTAGACAAAAACGGTATCACCCATTTTATTTTCGATAAAGAATGACGACATTTCACAAAACAATTTGGTTGTTTTTTATTGCAAAAGCGATAAAAACAACCAAATTTTTTTTGTGAAATGTTGTCATTTTTTATCGAAAATAAAATGGATGATACCGTTGTTGTTAAAATAGACATAAACATCCCCACGGGACGCCGAAAGGGGTTGCTCTGATGGTAAGCAACCTCCACTTCCAACCAGAAGGTTGTGAGTTCGACTCTCCCCAAGAGCAAGGTGGGAAGTTCTTGGATGGAAGGATGCCGAAGGCCTATTTGGAAACAGCCTCTCTACCCCAGGGTAGGGGTAAGGTCTGTGTACTCACTACCCTCCCCAGACCCCACTAAGTGGAATTATATTGGGTTGTTGTTGTTGTTGTTGTTGTTGTTGTTTATTGCAAAGCGGAATTGGAACCGATGAGGGTTTACCTACGTATCCCATATCCGGTAAGAATGAAACCCGCGTAGTTCGGCTAGTTAATAATTGAAAAAAAAAATTCGGCAGAGTTTCGGGATATTTTAAACACCAGGTTTTTTGCTTCAGAAATGGATGATTTCCTCTCTCACCTCAATTTTGGTTTTTCTTGATTTCCCTTCCCTATTCTAGAAACCGGTCAACATGCAAATCGAAGCAAATAATTGTACAAGTAGCATGTAACATTGCATCAGGATGATCTTTTGATTTTTGGGTACACCTGTCCTAGATGGACCCAACCCCTGTGTTGAGTCCCCAAAGTCAAATGCACGTGATGCAAACAAGTGTCCCTACTAAGGATCCGACACGAGGCTATGTTTTTCTAGGGTTAAAACCTGGGTGTATTGTTCTAAATCTAATTTACCCGACCGGACAACTCGATCCAAGGGGGGAAAACGTACCGGTAACCAAAAGGCCATATGGCTTTGTAACTGATCCAATCCTTGTTCTAAATTAGGGTGTAACTCTAACAGAAAAGGAGTTACACCAGCGTGCACGTCCTAGAAGATTTAGAAGACTCAGAGAGAAGAAGGGTTTCATAACAGTTTATATACAGTTCAAAAATTATCAAAGTGGTAAAAATAGGCGTTTAGCACATTAGGCTCAAACATGTAATAAAAATCAGACAATAAATAAAAGCCAATTATAAAAGTTATTCTAAGCTCGAATTCTTTAACCCAGAGCTGTCACACCTCTTTTTTCTACCCGAGAGAGGGATATAGGGGAGTTTATCCAATTAAAGTGACATTAATCGAAATGTGATTATTTTATTCATTCCAGAGTTGCCACTTAGAATAGTTTATTTGGTGTCCCAAGTCATTGATTTATTTTAAATCCTAAATCGAGGAGAATTTTGACTTTATTTAAAAGTCTACGAAACCAGAAATCTTAGGTAAGGGATTAAGTTAATCGGGGAGAAGGTGTTCGGCATTTTCAGATTCCGTAGTTCTAGCACAATCGCTTTAACTATTGGTAATTGGCCCAATTATCTGATAAATTGCATGTTTTAATCCTAGTGTACATTTTTAACTTTATAAATTCTTTTTTTAAGATTTATGGAATATAATTTTTCTTGAACAAGTTACGATTGTCGTACACTTGCTGTTTCGGAACACACCGCAAACCACTCTACATGAAATGCACCTGCGATTTGCGACATGTTTATTATATTAATGTTCAAAGTTGTTACAATCGGGTCACATGAAATGCACATCCGAATTCGGGATTATGTATTACGACAATGCCACGAGAAGCGTACCCATAGTCATGATGATTTATTATAAATGCGCCTAAAGCAAACTACGAACGTTCAAAGTATTTTCTACAATATTTATGAATGTTCAAAGTATTTTTCACACTAATTTTGGTATTAATACGAGGGCCATAGATTGTGGAATTCATTTGGATGTCACGCCTCAATTTATTTCAAAGGATTATACTCAAGTACTAGTAATTCATTAGTTAAAGCTGACATTAGTCAAGTTCGCGCAGCAGCACTAGCTGAGCCCACTAAATTTCCCTTATTCAACTTCATTTTGATAGGCCAACTTGATTTCTAATTGACTAAACCATAATAAAGAGGAATGAAACGATTATGGCCCTTTAACTCATAATAAAACTAGCCTTACGTGGGCCTTGGATTTCCAGACCAAAACTTAAGATGAAACAACCCAAATGGCTATTCAATCAAGGCTGGCCCAGTCGCGTTACCTTTAAATGACTGGGCCTGTCACGAAATTGTACTTAGTATGAATAAAACACCCAATAAAGTTTGGGCCTAGACTTTAGTTCATTTAGAGGTAAAAATCCAGAAAAATAATTCAAACCTTAAAGTTAATAATACTATATGTAATTTCCAATACAAAAATGAGTTTCGATTAGAGTTCAAAGAAGTCAACCCATAGCTAGGATCAAAATATTGGGGTTCAGTACCCAGGCCCATCCGCCTGGGTCCAGACTTGCTCAGGTGATTCCTGAATTGGGCCTTGTAGCAAGTCTGGCCCAACTCGAATAACCTACATTTAGGAACTTCTATGACAATAGGCTATGCTATAACAAAGTTTTCATATTATTATGAACATAAACTATTAATCAAACATGATCAAACTCCAAATTAAAATATTCCAACAGTCTATTTACTGTTGACAGTCTGCAAATTTACATCATGCTCCTAAATACAATGATATATCTAAAGGAAAAGAAAGAAAATTTTTAAGACAAAGGGTAATATTCTTCATAACTTCGAGCCCCTGTTACAAATACCTTTAAACAAGCTTCAACTTGCAAGAAATTGGATATAGAGCTGTTTCTTACAATCTAGTGTTCAATTCAAGATCTGAGGTTTCCTTGCCTTATTGCCACTCACATACAAACAACAAAAATTAAAATGCAGATTTCAGTATTTATGCGAAATTCATTTAACAAAGTATTATCTACTAAATAGCAAAGCAATGACTGGATAGATGCATATTGTAAAGGCATGTTAATACAAAAAAGTCTAGAATTTCAGGAAAAACAGCAACATTTATTGAACACAACCAGAGATGAACAAAAGAAAAGTGTTGCGATTAGGAATAGAACATATACTTAAGTTCGCACCATATCTCATTCACAACTAATTCCGGACAAAGAGTTACATCCCTAGATTCAAGAAACAGTAGGCCAAGTAAAGGTCAAAAACCAATAACATAGAGGTCAGCGATCCAGAAACCAAGCAACACAGCAAGAAATCAACCCAGAAATCTAAAGAACCAGCCCTTAAACTTCTCAAAAATAAGAGTATTCAGAGAAGACCAGCCCAGAACTCTAACTAAAAGACTGATGTTTTAGCCAGGAAAGCTTCAGGGAATTTTTCTCTTTTGTTTTTAGAGGTCTTTTAGGTGCAGATATGCTGATGAATGTGTGTGTATGAGTGAATTTTTTCTTTTATTTTATAGAGTGTCCCTAATAACATCCAAAAGAATATTCTTAACCTATATTCTGAATAGTACAACATACTATGACAGAGAATATTGGACAACTGTCCAGTTTTAAAGCATTTTTTAAACCAAATTTTGACATTTGTTCCTTCTAGAACCTTTTTTTCCTAGATATTTAATTTCTAAAATTCCTGAAGTCCTCCTAAGTTTCTTTTAGGTTTAATTAGGCCCCTACAAGTCTCTAATAATTTACAACTCATGGCAAACAGATGCAAATCCAAAAACGAATCAGAATCCAAATCAAAAGATGACAAACATAATTGAGATGGTGCAATCTAAACCTAAATACTAACCTAATCAGTAAATAAAAGTGCTCATCTAATTAACCCTAAACAAAAAATGGATTTAAACAAACAACATGGAAGAAACAAAGAAACAAAGAGATAATAAAAACCTAATAATTAACTTAGTTAATTTACAATTGATCAAATCAAGCAAACTAATAGCTAAACTGATTCTTCTTACAGTTAACATGCTTCGAATCATTTTAATAGTATCCTGATATCGAACAAAATAACTTATACACAAACGACCAAAATTAAACCACGGCTATATACATGAAACTTTACGAAAACAAGAATAAATACAAAGAAGACAAGGAAAATGTCAGAAAATATACCAAAGAGAGCGGGTTGGCAGCTTAGAACGTCTTCGAAATAGCTCCATAGTATGCTAACCAATTGTTCTTGTTGAGAACTATTGATTAACATAAGTTTAAACCTAAATTAGGTTTGGAAAACCAAATGAAAATCGAGAAAGGAAAATTAAGGGTTTCTAGTTTTTCTTAGATCTAAGATTCAACGAATTTGAAAGGGATGTTTGGGACATCAAGGGTAGGACAGTGGTGAGGGAAAGGTGAGGGTCCTATGGTGTGTGTTTGGAGGTGTTTGGCCGACTTAGGGTTTTTGAATTGAAATTTTAGATATGAAATTAACGGATTTGGGTGGTGATTTAGAGGGAGCTGGTGGTGGATTAGTGTTCAAGGGGTAGTGAGGAGTGTGGAGGGTGAATTTGGGGTTGTTTGGTGATGTTCCGTCATCGTAGGGCAATTTTCGGGCGGCGGAGAAGGGTGGAGAAGTCGAGGGGTTACAGGGTGACTAGGGTTTGTTGTCCGAGAGCTTGAGAGATGAAATTAGAGGGGGTCTATGAGGGTGGGTCTGTCTTCATATAGTTAATAGAAAAAAGTAATCAGTTCTGAGCCGTTGGATCAAAAGAATCCAATAGTTGTGATTGAAAGATAGGGAAATGACATCGTTTTGGGTGGTGGGGACTGAACCGGGTGGACTGGTCTTTGGGCCTGGGGCTTGGACCGGATTTGAAAATTAATTGGGCCAAATTTGAGGATTGGCCCAATTTTAAAGAAGCAAGACAAAAATACATTCTTTCTGTTTTTCTTTTCTTTATTTTTTTTCTTTTTCATTTTTCTCTAATTAATTAAAATCCTAAATTAAATACTAAACTAATCTAATTTGTAAAAATTAAACAAATTATTTATTTATAATATTTACAAACATTAGTTAATCCTAAATTAATGAAAAAAAATTAATAATCTAAAATTTAAAGTTAAAAATATAAAAATGAGCAATATTTTGTGATTTTAATTTTAATAAAGTAATTAATTAACCAATTAATCCTGCAACAATGAAAACAAAAAATAATATGCAATGCATGAACTGAGTCATTCCTTTACAGCCACTTGTCTGTTGATCTAATTTTTGCCTTCAAAGTGATTTTTCAACTTATATTAGTTTAATTACTCACTTTGGAGTGTCTTAGACAGACTAATATAGCGAGAATATTTAGATGGTTATACTATGTAAAGTTTAAATTCAAAAATATATAGGAGGTAAGGTATATGCCCCCTACTTGTATTTGACATGTTAATGAAGTCTACATCAAGGTCTGAATGATTGACATTGATGTGCATATACGAAAGCTTGATGTTACTGATAATTTTACCTATATTAGGTTATTATTTTTGTTGCAAATTGTATAATATTTTGGAAATAAATTGGATATTAGAGAGTTAGCAATTAGGATTTTCACCCTTAAAGATATTTAAGGACCATATTTTTTGGTCGCTAAATATATTTAGGCGCCCAATGGGTCTCTGTCTAAGGGACGGAAATTTGATCCCAGAACATGTTTTAGTGACCTGAATATTGCTAGCCCAAAACGTCCTTGTTGCCTTCTAGTGATGGAACTTATAGCGACCGGCGGCGACTAGATTTTACTGGTCGCTACTGATCTTTTGAGACAAAAATTGAACTTTTAGGGACCATTTTTCTCGTCTCTAAAGGCCAGTTTTCTTGTAGTGTATCCCGTTTGAGTTTCTTCCTTTGGTTAGAAGAGAGCTCACACGGGATTATACTAGTCACAAGGAAATTAGCTACGTCTGCAAACCATGGTATATCATTCACCAACACAGAAAGGAGTTTGCTCATCGGGAAATGAGTCATTGATCTCTAGGCCATCACAAGACATCCCCTCCTCCTCCAAGCGGGACAAGTGGTCCGCCACTTGGTTTTCACAACCCTTTCGGTCCACAATCTCCGAATCAAATTCTTGAAGTAATAATACCCATCACATCAGCCAAGATTTGGAATCCTTATTCGTCATCAAGTCTGGAGTGCGGCATGATCAGTATGAACTATGAATTTGGTGCCCATGAGATACATTTTTCCATTGCGAACACAATAGCCAAAATCTCTTTTTCAGTCACAGTAGTTCACTTGAGCACCATTCATTATCTTGCTCACGTAGTACACTGGATGAAATATTTTATTCACTCTTTGAGCCGAAATTGCCCCAACCGCAACATCGCTCACGTCATACATGAGCTCAAAAGGTAAGCTCCGATTGGGTGCAGTAATAATAGGAGTGGTTGTCAACTTTTGCTTGAGAAGTTCGAAAGCTTGCATACAACCCTCATTGAACACGAATATGGCATCCTTTTCCAAAAGCTTGCACAAAGGATTCACTACCTTAAAAAACTCCTTGATAAATCTCCGGTAGAACCCCGCATGCCCAAGAAAACTTCTAACCCCCTTGAAAGAAGTAGGGGGATTAAGCCTTGAAATCACCTCAGTTTTAGCTTTTTCCACCTCTATACCATGCTTTGAGATTTTATGGCCAAGGACTATTCCCTCCTCAACCATGATTTTTTCACACCGGGCCAACACCCTATCAAGATTCTTATAACATTCATCAAACGAGTCTCCATTTTGTGCGGTCCACGGAGAGGGTATTCAGAGAGCTGGGAGTTTGGAAGAATGGAAACCACTACGGCCGCAGTCCATTTTGTGCGGACCGCAGTGACGCCACCGCGACCACAATGCATTTTATGCGGTCCGCGGTGGCCAGATCCAAAGCATGAGAAATGAAGCTAAAAATGCTCACCGCGGCCGCGGTGCACTTTCTGCAGTCCGCGGTACCTCTGTCAGGGTATTTTTGTCCAAAAAATTTGACCTTGAATAAATACTTTTTTTTCCAGATTCTTAGGTTATCCAATTCGTAGCTAAGCATATGAAGGCCATTTTAGACCTATTTTGAGTAATTTTGTGGCTAGTTCAACATTGAATCTTTAATTCTTAGCTTGTCAACATATTATAAGGGCTATTCTTTATATTATTATCTATTTTCTTCCATTATTATGAGTAGATAGACCCATTAGCTAGGGTTGTGGCTCAACCCTAGTATGGGTATTTGATGGGTCTGGTGTTTTAATGCTTAGATATTTATGGGTGGTTGATATTTGGACTAATTTATGTTTTCCATGTTCAATTAGTGGTTGCAAACACTAATTTTTGCCTTTTTGACTTAGACTCTTCTTGAGAAAGAAAGTTTGAGTCTAGGAAAATTAGTTCAACAAGGAATTGAGGTGTATTCAAAAGATTGATAGCCCTAATTAAAGGGTTAAACCTAGAGATAGTAATACCCTACTTTAGCCTATATTGCTTGCACAAATCTTGACACCCAATTGGTCTTGAGAAAGTCAATTAGGGCAAAGTCACTCAAGCTACCAAGAGGTATAGAGTGAGTAGTTTCGTGCATTGGTTATATCGCAATCCCCAACATAACATCCTTGCCTTAAGCCTTAGAACCCATAAAATATTCACCTAGGAGAAAGTCATTTCCCTAGTGCCTCGTTATCCATTAAGTAAACCTTTCAAGTATTTATTCTTAGTGAAATTTAGCATCTCAATAGTAGAAAATTAGAAGTAACAAAAGAACAATTATGACTGGAAGCGTAATTAAGAGCACTACGCATTGCTAATTCAAATAGGAATCCAATTCCCAACCAATATAGCTCCCTGTGGATTTGATCCCGACCCATTCGGGTAAAAGTTGCATCGACCGTTCTTGCCACTTCGTAGTGGTGTAGGGTTGGACCCGATCAACATCCAACTCTAAATTATGAACATGGTAGTTCTTCTCATGGGGCATCAACTGACAAGAAGCATAAGCAATCACTCTACCCTCCTACATAAACACACACCCGATGCCGACCTGAGAAGCATCTCAATATACCGTATAAGAACCTGAAGCTGATGGCAAAACTACGACTGGAGTTTTGGTCAAGGCAGTCTTTTGCTTGTGAAAGTTGGCCTCACACTCATCTGACCAAATGAAAGGAGCACCCTTTTGAGTTAATTTAGTCAATATTGATGTCATAGATTAAAATCCTTGAATGAACTGACGGTAATAACTCACCAAACCAAGAAAGTTGTGAATCTCTGTGGCTGAGGATGCTTAGGGCCAACTCTTAACTGCATCTATCTTCTTTGGATCAACCTGAATACCCTCCCTGGACACTACGTGTCCCAAGAACGCCACTGAGCTGAGCTAAAACTCACACTTGGAGAACTTTACATAAAGTTTCTCCTCCTTCAAGCGTTGCAATACAAATCTCAAATGCTTAGCATTATCCTCTTGACTACACGAGTACACCAGAATATCATCAATGACTACAATCACAAATGAGTCAAGATAAGTCCAAAACACGCTGTCATCAAATGCATGAATACTGCTAGGGCATTGGTCAGCCCAAAAGACATCAAAAGGAACTCATAATGACCATATCAAGTCCTGAAAGTTGTATTAAGAATATTTGAGTCCCTGATCTTCAACTGGTGATACCCTGAACGGAGATAAATTTTGGAGAACACTCTCACTCTTTAAAGCTGGTCAAATAAATCATCAATGTGAACCAAAGGGTACTGGTTCTTGATTGTGACTTTGTTCAATTGCCTGTAATCAATGAACATCCTCAAAGTGTCATCCTTCTTCTTCACAAATAGGACAGGCGCACCCCACAGTGAAATACTAGGCTAAATAAACCCCTTATTAAGGAGTTCCTGAAGCTTCTCCTTTAACTCCCTCAACTACGCCGGTGCCATACGATATGGTGGAATGGAAATGGGTTGAGTACCCGGCACCAAATCAATACCGAAGTCAATATCCCTGTAGGATGGCATGCCCGACCAGTATGTAAGAAACACATCCGGGAAGTCCCTAACTACTAGAAATAAATCGATACTAGGAGTCTATATACTGATATCCCTCACAACGGCCAAATAAGAAAGACAACCCTTCCCAACTATTCGTTGGGCCTTCAAGTATGAAATAACCCTAATGGGAACATAATCCGTCGAACCTCGCCACTCAATCCGTGGCACCCCTGGCATAGCTAATGTCACTGTCTTAGCATGATAGTCAAAAATAGCACGATACTGAGATAACCAATACATGCCCAATATCACATCAAAACCAACCATACAAAGCAACAAGAGGTCCACTCGGGTATCCAAACCCCCAATAGTCACCACAGAAGACCGATATATGCGGTCGACAACAACAATATCACCCATTAGTTTAGATACACGAACAGATGAAATAAAAGACTCACGGGGCATATCCAAATAATGAGAAAAATATGATGACACATATGAAAAAGTGGAACTAGGTGTCAAGTAATACAGAGGCATCTTTGTGGCAGACTGAGACAATACCTGTAATCATAACATCTGAAGCAATAACATCTGGTCTAGATGGGAGTTCATAGAAATAGGACTGACCACCACTTGGTCGGCCTCCCCCTTTAGGGCGATCCCTAGCTGACTGAACTCCAACCCGAGTTGGCTAGGCGGGTTAGGAAGTAACTGGTACCGAAGCTGAAGGCTGACTCCTCTACTGGGATGAACCTCCCTTAAGGCGGGGACAAAACCTTTTGATATGACCCAAATCTCCACACTCAAAGCAACCTCTACCATCCACTGGCAATTGGGACTGAAGGAAGCCCCGAGCACCGAGATACCCACTAGAAGAACAGACAAAGATGAACCCTGAACCGATAGTGCATGAATCGAACTCTAAGCTAAAAGGGAATTGAGAGATAAGTGACACTGATGTGAAATGTGAGAACCATAGCCAGATGATCCAGCGCGGTGACTGGAAAGAGCTGACTGAGCATTTCTAAATGGATGACCTTTGTCGTGATGGAACTGACCTTTAGAAGGAATACCATCAAAACTACCAGATCCCCGAGGCCTCTTGTTCTCCCACTCAACTCGCTCTTGGCGATGTTGATACCCAATTTTTCCTCAAACTATTTTTAGATTTGCATACATACCTTCAAAATCACTTTTTATAATAATTGGCATTTTCCCATAATTTTCCATATTATTATTAATTTATTTTTCTAATTTATTCGGTACTTTATATCCAATAATTATTCATAAATTATATTAAAAGTAATTTCAAAGTATTTCTTAGCTCAATATATCATTTTTAATCCTATTAGGATTTAATTGTTTCACAAATTAGCCATTTGGCATTGTTTGGCTATAATTACAATAATTTTGCAATTATAGCCTAATTGTATACATTATACTATTTTAATTCAATTATCAGTCATTTTATATTTTAAATATTAGTTAATTACATTAACTTTAATTTTATTTTATCTAATTAGTATCTATTTTTATTAATTACTTATCTAATTTTGATGGGAATTTAACAATTAGCCATTCTTATTTAAATTATAGCCTAATTAAACCTGGTCCAAATTAAATAACCCACCAGACCCCAAGCCCAATACCCTATGCTACCCGACCCAATCCCCATTCCATTAGAGTCGTTGATTATTTTAAATCAACGGGCCAGATCTACCCCTTCCTAATTTAATCCCCTAATAACTACCCCCATCTCTCATTCTCTCTCAACCGGTCTCTCTATCTCCCTCTCTCTATCTCTGGTTCTCTCTATAACCTTCTCTTCTCCCCTCCTCTCCAATGGAACCTGTCCACCTTCTCCGGCACCCTCCCTCCCCGGAAGTCGTGGCCTCTCATAATCTCCTGGCATTCGCTTCACCCCACGACGGTTAGACACTATCTTGAGGTCCTGAGGTGAACCTAGGGTGATTCAACTCCTACTCATGGTCGTTCATGCCATTTTTCGGCCACCTCCGGCCGTTCGAGTAATATTTATGTCTTTTCCGGCTAAAACCGGTAACATTTTAAGGTTTTCTCATCTTTTCTGGGTCCTCTGAAACCCTAAGTCTTAAGATTTTCCGATTTCTTTTAGATCTGTCTTAGATTTGTGTATATTATGAGCTTTTGTTGTATTCCTCAAAGGTTTTTCCAATTTTTCTAAAGTAACTCTTCATCTTCAACTAGGGTTTTAACCCCTTTTTCCAAAAAAAAAAATACTTTTCTTCTGATTTTTTTTTATTAATCTACGACTCTCACTGTGTTTAAACATTTGTTTGAGCCTTATCCTTTATTCGAGTTATTCTGTTGAAAATCCTAATGTTTTTTAAGTTTCTGAGTTCTTCTTGGGTGCTATGTTCAATTAATCAGTATATATCTTATGAACGTTCCGTGATTCTGTGATTTTACCTTATGTGTGCTTGTTAGCGTCACCAATTATTGTCTATTATGAGTTTAGTCATTTTACTCTCGTGAGCTTATGCTAATTTCACCTAAACTGGTATTGTTCTCTATTTATGGGTCTTCGAATCCCTGTGATTGGTTCTTCATCAATCTTGCATGATATTCTGTACTGATTCTTGAGATATCCCTTTAATTAAGACTGGTTTCCTGTTTATCCTTGCCTATAGCATGTTACTTCGCTCATGTGTGATATTTTCCTTTGATAAAATTGATTTCCTGTAATTAGGACCTCACTCGAGGATCTCCTTACTGATTTCCAGAATTTCAAATATCTCTTGCCTTATTTCTCTAGATGATTCTGCTGTCAAACTAATTTGTATATATTTTCTTTAAATAGAATTCTGAACATGACCTTAATTGCATGCTCTATACCTATATTACACTTGTACTACTTCCTTATTGTGTTATAAGCAGCTTTACTTGGTTCCTTTCCTTATTTTTCCACTACTTCTTACCGTTTGAGTATGATTCCTTAATTAAAGGAAGTCTGTATATTAAATTGATTCTAATTAATATTTATTTCTATAATTACTGCTGAACTATTATATTTACCTTATTCTTCTCTCCACTTTCAAACTATATATACTCTATTCATTCATTAGCATAACGGACAAACAAAAATCTGTTCAACTCTCTCTCTCTCTCACAACTAAAACTCTCTATTCTCTCTTCTGTGCTACTTGATACTATTCTATGTTAGCCGGCTGTAAGCCCAGGCTAACTACTATACCTCTCCTATTTCTTCTTTGTGTTTTTTATTTCTTCACTTCACTGGCATGTTCTAATTCAGATTTCAGTCCTCAAACCAACATGTTTCTATTACTGTTACACTTCCTTGTATTTCTGGTATGCTTTTATCTACATTTTTTGTTGTTAAACATGTAATTATGATCCTGAATTCCCCCTACATGTTAAGTTATGCTTTACTTGTCAATGAGCAGCATATTTCTGTATACTTAGTACTTGTTTCTTATGTGAATCCCCATGATTCGTACGTTAGTTTGATCATGGTCTTAGTTGTTGGTGTTGATCTGTTAATCTAATCCAGTACCCCACTGTCCCCCTGATCGTTTGAACCTGTAGGAGTTTCTAATTGTATGCTCATAGATGTTCCTGCCTGCTACATGTTTGCCCTCACATGCTCCATATTTTCCCTCCAATCCCATTCATTTGCCTGTGTTTGCTGGACTATTCTTGGTCCTTGGTGTAATGCTGACTTCGTTTTGGTTGTGAGATTGGTATGCATGCTCCTTTAAATTATTTTCATCAGTTAAACTTTGTTATAAAACTATTTCAATTAAGTCTCTCTTTTCAAAATTGTTTCTTACTTACCCTTTTTTCAAAACTATTTTCTTACTTAAACTCTTCAAAACTATGTCGAGTACTCTCATTCCACTATTAGACCACTAAGTTATGCCCCCTTTATGTGAGCATTGTTGTGGGACCCTTGAGCTCCCTCTGAACTTTGACACATAAAATCCTGCCTTTCCACACTGTACTTACTCTATCTTGGCTATGAAATCGGGTGTGAGCACTGACCGGGAGCCCTTGAGTTTTTTAGGGAACCCTGACACACCCAGATTATGAGAAAGGTTGTGAAACAATACTTGGCATTGAGGACCTTGAGACTTGGGCCTATTATGTAGGCTCCCTATAATTAACTTCTTATTTTTTTTGTATTTTCAATTATATAATTCCTATTCAAAGGCCTGTAATAAGTATTTGTAAACGACTCTGGGGTTGGATGGTGAAAAAGTGGTGGGTAATATGCATGTTGTAGTATAATTTAGGGTAGAAATCATGCTCCTACGTTTAATTTATCTATGCGCAACAGCAGCCATATTTAGGTACAACATGCTAAGCATGTTGTGCATTAGATATCATGCTATTTATGATTTATATGTACTGTTTCTAGCATATTATCTACACATAGAAATCATGTATGTATGGTAGATAATAACAATAAAATAAGATGTTATTATGTCATTCTGCCCATATAAATATGTTCTGAGATTTCATTTAGAAATCCTGCCTTACGGTAAATATGTTAACACAATTTTTTATTCATGCACTCACTATATTACAACCATGTTCCTCACTTAGAAATCTTGCTTTAGGCAAAAAACATCAAAACTGTCACTCCTGCCCATTTTGAAGTTGTGCATAATTTGATGTGCATTTATAAATCCTGTTAAGTTATTATGCATCATGCTGCATAAGACATCATGTTATAGGATTGTACTTATTCAATCACACTAGTCAAAATACATATATATAAACAGTCCTCTTGTTCTAAATAAACTGGTAATTAGTTTGTGGATATTTGCAACATTTAAAATTGCATGCTATTAGGTATAAAAACCTTCAATTCTTAACAAATCTGAATAACCGCTACATATTATTTTACGCCTAGTCAAACCTTAGGTAATCAATTTTAAAATAAAACCAGAACCGTCTTTGTGATTTGTGTTTAACTATCAGCATGTTAAAATTAGTAGGCAAGCCTGATTAGGACTTCCTCTATGAGTTATGCAATAAATCTTACTTTGTTGTTATTACTTAGATACCATGCTTAGGATCTGAATTTAGACCTTAATTGTGTATGACTCATGTTGTTTATGTGTACTATGTGTGGAGGTATATCTGAGTCTTTTATTTGTCTTCCATGCTCTCCTTTAATTAAAGTCCTATCTGTTTATTATGTGTCGCCTTAGTATTTTACATTTAAACTAGAGGGTCTGCCTAGAACTCCCATTTTATAGGATAGGAGCCCTAAATTACTCTAAGACTGATAGGAAGGAACGTGTAACAACATGCAATAGGGGTCGAGACAAACCCTCGCTTTAATTACCTTTATGGGGTGGGAAATGGTAGATATGGATATTATGACCGGTGCGCTAATACCACGTGTAACCCCTCTTTGAGGAGTATCATACCGGGTATTGTATTAATGTGATCCATATTATAAACAACCCTAGGATACCCCTTTACATTCACAAATATGCTTAGATTCTAATTCTTTTCAAAATCTAGCTTTTCATTAACTGTTTTTCAAACTTGTGTGTACTTCAACTTAAATCCTCAATTATTTGATCCATACTTGTTTATTTGCTAAATTTTACAAATCCACAAAAGTTGTTTGGCTGAAAACCATACTGGTGGATCCTGAGGGGTGCCTAACACTGTCACACCTCCTTTTTTTACACACCTACCCCGAAGGATAAATGAATATAGGAGTCTTTCCATTTAAAGTGACATTATTCGAAACGGGATTATTTATTTGTTTAGAGTTGCCACTTGGGATAGGATGGGCTTTTGGTGTCCCAAGTCACCGGTTTAACTTGAATCCCAAATCGAGGAAAATTTTGACCTCCCAGTTGGAGTCTGCGAACCAGAACTTCCGAATAAGGAATTCTGTTGACCCGAGGGATGATGTTAGGCACCCCCGGATCCCGTGGTTCTAGCACGGTCGCTTAAATTATTATAAATGGCTAAAATCTGATTTTTATACATGACATCCTATAGTGCAATTTTAAAGATTATTTACCGCTTTTAATTAAATTTTTAAAGAAAGTGAGCGTCATTTAAAAATATATTTTTGGATCACGTCACATGAAATGCACTCGGATCCTCGACACATTCTTATTCAACATTTTGGGATTTGGATTTGGGTTGCATGAAATGCACACCTGTATTTAGGAAAGTAAAATTATTAAAAAGCGCGCCTAAAGCGACTAATGTGTTATTATCTTTGCGGGAGGCCGTAAAATTCGCTAAACAACACGTCCCGAATTCTAAGTATTTTTAATATAAGCATTTAAATAGGGCCATGCAATTTATGGATTTCATTCGGCGTAGCGCACCTCTTTTATTTTTTTTAAAAGGCTATCCTAGAGCAAACTATTTTTATATATTAAATTTGTCTATAACAGGGCCTAATTAATTGGCATTACAAAATTCGGGTCTCAAATTCAAGTCCGAATTCAATCAAAAGGGCAAAACCTCTTAATTTGAATTCGCTACCTAATTCGAAGGCCCAAATTTATAGTTCAATTTTATGTCATTACCATCGCCCAATAAAAAAGGAATAAACTGGGTTCGAGGCATAATTTCGGCCTTCATAATAACAAACTTGAAGCAGCACCACTGGGCCTGCCACTTGGCCTACTACTTGAGATTGTTTCAATATTAAATTCAAGGGGGCTGGGATATGGACTTAATACATTTATACATGAGGCATGAAACTGGAAAATCTAAGTGAGAAGTATTGGGGAACCATTTCACATATCAACAACAACATCTATTTTTGTTCACGTGGAATTACTGAACTACAAATCAATATGAACAATTGTACAGAGCGATGATTAAACTAGAGTGATTATCAATTAAACTAGACTGTTAAGTTCGCTCAAACCTAGTGTATAAATGCAGATTTCCTGGTTCCAAAACTAACATGCCTATTCAAATTATATACTGAAATTCCATATGCTCAATTAATTATTAAAACTAAAAACAACATTAATTTTTACTAATGTCTAATATAAAAGTTGATTGCAAACATTGATAAGGTCAAAATCTGCATTTGGAGCTTTGATGAACTATAGACTCATTGTTTGAATCATAGCTCTTGAAACAGACTTATATTTTTGTACACAGCCCAACGAACACCTGGAGATGGACCAATCATGATATCTAAAACCCTATTACAGCAATCTAAGTCTAACTTCCACATACAACATTCGAGTCATTAGGAAAATGGCTTACAACTAATTTAAAAATGTTTAAAGAGTCTTGAAAACAGTCCTGTTCAGTCCAAGTTATACAAGCCACCCTAATTAAATCCATCATAAACATTTACAATTTGATTTCCAATACAGTCATACAGTATAATCCTAATAGAGTTATGATTTAGCGAAAATAGTAATGACATCAAGCAAGGGGCAACGACTAGCATTTTATTTCAATTTCAATGCTCGAGATCTACAAGAGGTGTACCTGAAAATTTAAACACAAAAGAAGGAGATGGAGTCAGTAGCAGTAGTGATCAATCAGCAAGGTTAAGCAACAGCAACAGGGACAATTTTAGAACCAATACAGCTTCACAAAATCCAGAAATGAACTACAGAATTATAGCACCCAATAGATGACCAAAAAAAGCTTGATTGAACCAAAAGAGACTATAATTTGCACCCTGGACACTTCTGAAGCTTCAGCAATCCAAACACATGTATTTCAAGCCATTTTCATCTTATTTAAGCTAGAAATTCGAGCTAATAACTGGAGTTTAAAACTAATATGAGGAAAAGCTTTAATAAAACAATATTTTTTTTTTGAGATTTTCTGAAGATTTAAGATCTAAAAGAACTTTCCAACTCTAAATTTCAGATTTGGCTTTTGGAATTTGAAATTCAATTTTTTAGAGCTTCCAAACTTTTTGGGGGAATTTTTAAGGTGTTCCCAACTTGGGAAACTTTTGGGGGGAATTCTTAGATCTGAAACTATTTTGGGGAATTTTCAGGTGTTCAAACTTGGAAAAGAAGGCAAAGGGGACTGCCTTTTATAGGCAAATTTTAGGGGAAAGCTTCTAGATTTTACTTACCCCTTTCCCCCCTTATTATTTTAAGGTTTTATTCATTAGTCCCTAATGTTTTGACTTGTTTCTCAAGTTACTGCATTAAGTTCTGAAATTTTAACTAAAAAATCTCTTCTAGAAGGGTCTAGGGTATTTTAGTTTCAGTTACTAACAGATTTCTTAGGTAAAATACTTACATTAGCCCTTTATTTAAACTGAATTTACTATCCTATACTAAATTAACCCAGACCCCTCTTAAACTTGGTCAAATGACTATGGTTAACTAACTAAGAGGCTCGGAACTTTCAGCTATAACCAAACAACTGAATTAATAAAATCTAACTAATTGGCACCAAAGAATCACTAATCAAAACAAACATCAATAACTAAAATCAGATACTAACCAACAGGATTGACCAAAGAAATTAAAGCCTATGTTAACACTAAATTGAAGCACATATTCAAACAAAAGTTAAACTAATATCTAAAATTACCAACACATGATCAAACAAAACGAAACAAAGTTAAACTAAAAAAGTAAAAACAATTACAAGAACAGAATGAAAACAAATACTGAACCAAAAAAATAAAAATCAAAACCTTACTGATTTTGGTATTTGAATTAGCTTGAACTTGAATTTGGTTCTCAAATAATGTTATGTGTTTGTTCTTGCCAAGAACAAACACATAACACAATTTTAGAACCAATCGAACACTGGCTGACCCTAGAAATTCAAACCACCTTGACGACAAACTCTAGATCTAAGATTCTAAAATTATTTAGCCGGATTTGGGAACAATAGCTTTTGGGTTTGGGTAGAGGAGAGTGAGGGGAGTGTATGGTATGAATTTGGTAAGGTTTGGATGATGGCGCCGCCGTGCACGGTGGTGGCGGCGCCTAGGGTTTGATATATTTGAGGATTTCGGTTAGGATTCGAAGAATTTTAAGAATGGATATGGAAAGAGGAGGGAGGGAGGAGCCTGTGGTAAAAATTTGGAGGTTATTGGCGACTTGCCGTCGGCGGAGACGATTTCCGGTCGGCAGCCCATGGCGGAGGGTGGCGGAGAAGTAGTGGTGATGTTAGGAGAGGTCTGAGACGTTGGTGGGGGGGGGGGTAAGGGATCCGACATTGATATATTAAAATGAGGCCAGTTCCTGACCGTTGGATCTACAAACCTAGACGGCCCAGATCTAAAGCTATGGAAACGACGTCGTTTCGATCTTAAAAAAGGTGGACCGAGTGGCTTTGTGGATTGGGCTGCACTGCGGAACGGTTTGGAAGGGGTCTTGGGCCATTTCGACCGGTTTTGGCCCAAAATTGGGTAATCCATGAAGACCCATTGTCTTCTTAGTTGCTCTTCTTTGATTTTTGTTTATTGATTTATTTTTCTGAATTTTGTTAAATGCAAAAATAAAACTAAAATATCCAAAGTAACTCTACAATTGTACTAATTAATTTCTAAATTAACTAATTCCTAAAAAAAAATTAAACAAAATAATAAAAATGCAAAAGAGACATTTTTGGTATTTCTTTATTTTTTGCAATATCAATTTACTAATAAAAATGCTAGAATTGGATCCTAAATGCTATTATGCTATTTTGTAATTTTCAGTTTTTATGACAACTAAAAATGCACCCAAAAAGGAAAACATGAAATCACGCAATTAATTCCTAAAAATTCAAATACTTAAAAGAAAAATTCTATTTTCAATGAATTCTACAGGAGTAATTTAAGCGTGGAAAAAATCACGTGCTCACAACTGCCCCTCTTTGCTCGGTGACACGAAGGGTTTTCAGGAAAAGATAAATGAGCAACTATGAGAGATTTTTTCCTGCTTGGCACTCCTTGAGAAGCATTTTGAAAACCGTCTGACCGAACCCTGCTTCAAAGGTTGCCTACATATCCTTAGTTATAAAGGAATCAGGTCAATGTAATTCTAGACGGTTTGGTAGCTGGGACTACCAAGAGCTGTGATTTCACTGATATTGTTGTTGCTACTAGTTGCTGACCTCCTTATTACACCAAAAGGAAAATCAAAGTTAAGCTAGCTATGCCTATCAACTATGAGTTACAAGATTCCTATCTATAATTCTCTTGAAACTTGATCTTGAGTCTTAGCTAATTTTGTTGTGGACCCTGATCTGAATCTTGATGCTCGTAAGTTTTAGGTGTTTGTTTCTTTTTGCAGCATTGGGTCAAAACGGTATCAGCGGAGCTTGTGACTTTAATCAGATTTTAAGCAATCCGCACCCTTATTTGCTTCATATTTGAGTTCATTTCTTTTTGTTCTTTTCTTCTTTTCTTTATTCTGGATTGAGACGCATTCCATCGGTCATCTCGCACCTTATGTCTTAAGGTCAACCTGCTTAAGATACCAAAACAAACAAATGAACGAAATTTTCTGCCCCAGTTTTCACTAGGAAAATTTCATGAGTTAGTTGTGACACATATCTAAGCGATCAAATCAGGATTGTGTATCCTTGTAAATGAATCCAGTTTATGCTGGGAATGGCCGGGTTATGCCAAAAAAGAAAACAGGTCCTCGGGTTATGCCGGGATGGAAAGAAAAAAGCTTCTTGGGTTATGCCAGGGAGTTCCTCTGGTTATGCTAGGATTTTGAAAGAAAAAGCTCGTTGGGTTATGCTAGGGAGATCCTCGGGTTATGCCGGGATTTGGAAAGAAAAAATCTCCTTGGGTTATGCCAGGGAGATCCTCGAGTTATGCCAGGATTTGAAAAGAAAAAGCTCCTTGGGTTATGCCAGGAGATCCTCGGGTTATGCCGGGATTTGGAAAGAAAAAGCTCCTTGGGTTATGCCAAGGAGATCCTCGGGTTATGCCGGGATTTGGAAAGAAGAAGATCCTTGGGTTATGCCAGGGAGATCCACGGGTTATGCCGGGATTTCGAAAGAAGAAGCTCCTTGGGTTATGACAGGGAGATCCTCGGGTTATGTCGGGATTTGGAAAGAAGAAGCTCATTGGGTTATGCCATGGAGATACATAGGTTATGCAGGGATTTGGAAAGAAAAAATCTCCTTGGGTTATGCTAGAGAGATCCTCGGGTTATGCCGGGATTTGGAAAGAAAAAATCTCCTTGGGTTATGCCAGGGAGATCCTCAGGTTATGACGGGATGGGAAGAAAAAAACCCCTTGGGTTATGCTAGGGGGATCCACGGGTTATGCCGGTATTGGAAAGAAAAAAGCTCCTTGGGTTATGCCAGGGAGATCCATGGGTTATGCCCGGATGGGAAGAAAAAGTTCATTGGGTTATGCCAGGGCGATCCACGGGTTATGCCGGGATGAAAAGAAAAAAGCTCCTTGGGTCATGCCAGGGAGATCCACGGGTTATGCCGGGATATTTAAGGAATGGGGTCCTATGCTACCATGATTTATTTTTTTCTTTTGGGATTTTCATTATCATTTTTTTCTTCTTTTTTTCTTCTTTTTATATTTTCCTTTTTATTTAGCAAAATGCAATGAACAAATTTGGGGAGAAACTTCCTTTTTGGTCGATTCCCTATTGTAAAGCTGTTTCAGTGCTTGTGCATTCCTTTTCTCTTTTGGGTTGCACCTGCTTCTTGCATGATTGCCTGAATTATACCTGTTTTAACTTTCAAGAAAGAACAATTGTTAGTTCGAAACGATGGTTGGTTTTGTAGCTTTGATCATCCCAATTGCTTGATCCCAGCCCCATTTCCGTTGAGAACTTTGGTGCTTGCTGGCTTTGAGGGTGAATCTCTTTTCAAACCGACAGGATTCCACTTTTAGGATTTCATGATGACTCGCCCGTGTGGGCTCTGGCCTTTTCGCTTTATTCTGCTTTTAGGACCTTTGCCTTTGACTTTCTTTCTTTTCCAATGTCTTTGCTCTGGAAGCATCAACCACTAAGGTCAGTCAGGGTTGGCCTGACGCACCCGCTGAGGCTGGGTATTTTCTTTGGCTTTTGCCAGGCGGAGCCCTATAGAACCAGTCCTGCCACCTTTTCTTTGTAGTAATTCTGGAATCAAAGTTAAACCGAAAGGGAATCAAGGAAGAAATATACAAAAGGCAAGCATATGAGTTTAAAGAGAAGCGTCCCTTTCGGGGGAAAAAGGACTTATCTGGGGTGCATGTTGGCTTCAAATGATCATGACATGCTTCTTGGACTGGATGCCTGACCCCCACAAACTTTCCAGCTTCTCATGAACCCATCGATCTGTATTTCAAAACCAGGGAACCTTGCCAGGACTCTTTTAATGATGAGATGTCTTCTTTTCGGCCGACAACACCCTTTGCGGGTTTTCGCCGATTGACCTCTCTCATTTCTCTTCTCACCGTTGCCCGATAGTGCTCTTTGCGAGTTTTCACTATGAGGACTCTCTCATTTTCAATTTCTCTACTCACCATCGCCTTATGGTGCCTGAAGGTTTTCACCGATAAGACTCTCATTTTATTTCTCTCAATTTTGAATTGTACCAGATTCCAACAATGACGTTTTTCACTTCCATGCCTTTGCCAATTGATCTGAAGGACTTGAACAAGGTCTTTAGATAAAAAGGATTTTGGGAAGAACTACAACTTTGGAACCATTTCGGCGGATTCATAGCTGAACCATCATATCATCTGCCCCAGTTTCACTTTTTGGGGAAATTCGGATTTTTGTTTTGGCTTATTTTCCTTTTTCTTTTTTTTTCAATAGTACTTCCGGGTTCCAAAGAGGGTGATAAAAGAAGCGTAACCGGTTCAAAGGGTTTACGAAGGATAGATAGTGTTTGGGGTAGTGGGAAGGAAAGCCTTCGTCATCTCAATTACACAAAAGCCATCACCCCAGGAGGTCTAGACATAGTACCTTTTCACTGCATCTACGTTGACTGCTATTTCAGGATCATTTCCTTCGATGTCTCCCAGATACAACGCTCCTCTTGGCAATATCTTCTGGATTATGTATGGACCCTTCCAATTAGGAGCAAATTTTCCTTTTGCTTCGTGGTGATGAGGGAGAATGAGTCTCAGCACGAATTGTCCCATTTTGAAATTCCTGGGACGCACCTTCTTGTTATAGGCACGGGCCATTCTTTGTTGGTACAACTGCCCGTGACAAACGGTGGCCATCCATTTTTCATCAATTACTGACAACGGCTCCAGTCGGGTCTTAACCCACTCACTGTCCTCAATTTCCACTTCAACAATTATTCGAAGTGAAAGGATTTCTACCTCTGCAGGTATGACAACCTCAATTCCATAGACCAATAAGTATGGGGTCGCTCCGATTGATGTACGCACTGTGGTACGATATCTGAGTAATGCAAAAGGCAGCTTTTCATGCCATTTCCTAGAGCTTTGAATCATCTTTCTCAAAATCTTCTTGATGTTCTTATTTGGTGCTTCGGCGGCACCATTGGCTTTAGGCCGATAAGGAGTAGAGTTTCTATGTCTTATCTTGAACTGTTCGCATACCTCTCCCATCAGACGACTGTTCAAGTTTGCGGCCTTGTCGGTAATGATCGTTGCAGGAACGCCAAAACGACAAATGAGATTGGAGTGCACGAACTCTACCACAACTTTCTTGGTAACTGACTTGAGTGTGATGGCCTCAACCCATTTCGTGAAGTAATCAATGGCAACCAATATGAATCTATGTCCGTTCGAAGTTTTTGGCTCGATTGGCCGAATGACATCCATGCCCCAAGCAACAAATGGCCAAGGTTTTGACATCGGATGAAGCTCTATTGGAGGTGCATGAATCAAATCATCGTGCACCTGGCATTGATGGTATTTTCGAACAAAGCTGAAGCAATCCTTTTCCATGGTTATCCAGTAATGCCCCGCTCGCAGGATTGTCTTTGCTAAAACATACCCATTCATATGAGGTCCACACACCCCCGCGTGTACTTCATGCATAATTCTTCCGGCTTACTCGGCATCAACACATCTTAACAAATTGAGGTCCGCGGTTCTTTTATACAAGACATCACCACTTAAGAAGAAACCACTCGCATGCCGTCTAATGGTTCTCTTTCGATCTCCAGTGGCTTGCTCGAGGTATTCTTGTGTCTTCAAAAACCTCTTAATATCATGATACCATGGGTGGGTGCTAGGCTCCGCCTCGACAGTATTACAATAACCATGCTTTTCTTTGATTTGAATTTCCAGTGGATCAATATGGGCATTGCCTGGGTAAGGCAGCATCGAGGCCAGAGTGGCGAGTGCATCGGCTAGTTCATTGTGACACCGAGGAAAGTACCTAAGTTCTATGGACTTGAACCGCTTGCCGAGATCTTCCACATGTTGCCGATAGGGAATGAGCTTAACATCTCGGGTCTCCCACTCTCCCTAGGCTTGCCGGATAATCAAATCAGAGTCCCCCATGATCAATAAATCTTCAACATCTTGGTAATTCCCATATTCATGCCGATGATGCAGGCTTCATACTCAGTAGTGTTGTTTGTGCAGAAGAATCGGAGCCTGGCTGGAGCCGGGTAGTGCTGACCAGTGGGCGAAATCAAGATTGCCCCAATTCCTACACCTCTAGCATTTACTACTCCGTCAAAGAATATTTTCCAAGCACGAGTGTCCTCTAAGATTGCTTCTACTAAATTTACCTCCTCATCTGGAAAGTATGTGCTCAACGGTTGGTATTCCTCGCAATCGGGTTTTCCGCCATATGATCTGCCAACACCTGGGCTTTCATTATCGTGGGAGTGACATAGACTATGTCAAACTCAGTGAGCAACATTTTCCATTTTGCCAGTCTCCCAGTGGGCATCGGTTTCTGGAATATGTACTTTAAAGGATCCAACATGGTTATGAGGTAGGTAGTGTGAGCTTGAAGATAATGTCTCAACTTTTGAGTGACCCACGTCAAAGCACAACACGTTCTCTCCAACAAAGTGTATTTAGCTTCGTAGCTGGTGAACTTCTTGCTCAGATAGTAAATTGCCTGCTATTTCTTGCCGGTTATATCATGTTGCCCGAGGACACATCCAAAATAATTTTTTAAAACCGTCAGATACAAGAAGAGAGGTCTCCCTGGCTCCGATGGGACCAAAATTTGAGGATTTGACAGATATTCCTTGATCTTGTCGAAGGCCTCCTGACATTTAGATGTCCATTTGATTGCTGCATCTTTCTTCGATAGTTTGAATATGGGTTCACATGTAGTAGTCAGTTGAGCAATGAACCGACTGATATAGTTTAACCTGCCCAATAAGCTCATCACGTCATTCTTAGTTCTCGAAGGAGGTAGATCTCGAATAGCCTTTATCTTTGTTAGATCCAACTCGATACCTCTCCTGCTGACTATGAAACCCAGGAGTTTTCCTGATGGGACTCCGAAGGTGCATTTAGCCGGGTTCAGCTTCAAATCATACTTGCGCAGTCGTTCAAAGAACTTTCTCAAATCTCGAACATGGTCACTCTGAGTTTGGGACTTGATGAGTACGTCATCCACATACACCTCTATCTCTTGATGCATCATGTCGTGGAAGATAGCAGTCATGGCTCTCATATAGGTTTCTCCGGCATTCTTCAGCCCAAATGGCATGACCCGATAGCAATATATACCCCAGAGTGTAGTGAAGGCTGTCTTCTCGGCATCTTCTTCATCCATCAACACCTGGTGATATCCTGCGTAACAATCCATGAAGGACTGTATCTCATGCTTGGCGCAATTATCAACAAGGATATGCATGTTGGGCAAAGGGAAGTTGTCTTTGGGACTTTCCCTATTCAAATCTCAGTAGTCCACACATACCCGAGTTTTTCCATCTCTCTTTGGTACCAGACTACGTTAGCCAGCCATGTGGTATATCAGACCACTCGGATTACCCCCGCTTTCAGCAGTTTTGTGATTTCTTATTTGATCTTATCACTGATATCAGTCTTAAACTTTCTTTCCTTTTGCTAAACTCGAGGAAAATCGGGGTACATTGGCAATTTATGCACCACTATATCAACACTCAGTCCTGGCATGTCATCATATGACCAAGCAAACATATCTTTAAACTCAAACAAGAGTTGGATTATTGCATCTCGAGTTTTCTCATCTGTGTGAATGCTTATTTTGGTTTCCCTTATTTCTTCGACTGTTCCCAAATTAACTGGTTCAGTGTCATTTAGATTTGGCTTAGGTTTGTTCTCAAGTTGTTTCAGTTCTCGATTTATTTCCCTAAAATCCTCTTCTTCGTCATATTCAAGTTCTTGATTCATTATTTCACAGTTAGACAGCGTGTTTGGATATGGGCACGAAGTCCGCAAGCATGTCATGTTATTTAAAGCCGCATTATTACAACTGAAAATAAAAAAATGAAAAAGGAAAATAACAGAAATCAGAAAGAATAAAGAGAAAAATGGACGATGAAATATTGATTTTATTTCTTGGAATTTGGAAAGATAACAGGGGTTTACATTCAGGAATTTAAAGACAAGAAATTAAAAGAAACATCTGAGTTACACCCTGAAATAACTCGGTATGCAAAAAAAGTGGCAGGGCTAGTCTACCGGGACTCCCGCCTGATCGGGAATGGAGTAGCCTTCCAGTTTTGGAGTTTAGCATCTGGTCCCATGCATAGCACCTCAGCGGTGCTAGTGCCCTCCCCTGGCTGAACCGTGTGGGTATCATAGAGTACTTGTCTCATAGCTCCACATATATCTTCGATTTCTTCAGCCGTGAACACCTCATCATCTTCCTCTTCGTCATACTTAGGCTTGACAAAAGTATCATAGAGATGTGGAAATGGTTGTGGCAGGACCCATCCTTCTTTCTTTTTTCATCTGCCCATTTTTCATCATCTGGGGTAGGGTGGAAACCTATCCCGAAGAATTTTTCCATCGTAGGCAAAGTCACCAGCTCAGATATGCCCTGCAGAGACTTTCCAAGGCCTTTTCCCAACTTGAAACCATGTGTGGTCATCTCCTTTGCCACCATAATCGAGGCACTGGACAAGAAAGGTTGGGGGCACGGGTCTCCTTCCTCGTACTGATCTGCCAACACAATTTCAAAGGCTTGGTAAACAATATGCACACTTCCTTCTCTCGCCTCCAAGCATGGGATAGATGGGTCTCGATAAATGGACTGCTCGTCCTCTCCGTGGACCACGATTTCCTGATCTTCATACTTGAATTTCACCATTTGATGGAGGGTGGAGGGTACAGCTCCCGCAGTATGGATCCAGGGCCTTCCCAGAAAAAAGTTGTAAGATGTATCCATGTCCAACACCTGGAAAGTTACCTAGAAATCCACCGGGCCTATAGTTAATATGAAATCAATTTCACCGATAGTATCTCTATTAATTCCATCAAAGGCTCTCACACACACATTATTGGGAGGAATCCTTTCAGTCCTGATTTCCATTCTTTGTAGTGTGGAGAGTGGGCAGATTTCAACGCCCGAGCCTCCATCCACTATGACTCACTTGACATAGTAACTTTCACACTTGACAGTCAGATGTAAGGCTTTGTTGTGAGCCGCGACTTCTGAAGGCAAGTCATTTTTAGTAAAGGAGAGTTTATTGACGGTGAAGAATATTTCTGCCATTTTTCAAGTTGTTCGATTGAAGTTTCAACTGGCACATATGCCTCATTCAAAGTTTTCATTAAGATCTTATGATTTTTGGAGGATTTCGTCACCAATGACAATAACGACACTCGTTCAGGATATTTTCTCAATTGATCTACTGTTTCATAATCCATCATCTTCATCTTTTGGAAGAAGGCATCTGCTTCCTTAGCACCCACTGGCTTCTTGGACGGAAAGCGCTTTTGTGTGACATTGTTTACCTCCTGTATATTTGAATATTTCTCAACAGAGGTTTTTCCTGGAAGTTCTCCGGAGATTTATTTGCCTTTGTATGTAACCACTGTTTGCTGATAGTTCCATGGCACCGCTGAAGGGTCTGTCATTGGCTTCTGTGGTACGCATCCAATAACCACTGGCTCATTCAGCTGAGGCGGTTTAATTGTCCCCCGTACCACATAAGCTCCTTTTGTCACATATATTTGTGTTCCTTTTTTCACTTCAGACTTCTTTGGAGTGCTCACAACTAGTGGTTTTTCTCGACGACCTCGCGGAGCATAGAGAATTCCATTTTTAGGAGGTTCCGTCTCTGCTTTTGTCTCAGATTTTTTCTCAGGCTCATTCTTGACAATTTTATTCTTCTTCTCCCATTTTTCTTGCTTCGGGGTTGCCTTGGTCTTCCTTTCTGCATCGACGATTGCAATTATAGCTTTCAAGGCTAGATCAAACTCCTTGTCCTCACAAATTATCCCGATTATGACGCGTTATTGTGAGCGGGCAACGGATTGTTGGCAACATTTGGGGGTTCCTCGTCCTCAACACTATTTTTCCTTGTTCTATCAAATCTTCCACTGCCTTTTTCAACGTCCAACAGTTGTTTGTACCATGCCCCTCAGATCCTGAGTGATAAGCACATCGGACGTCCCGCTGATAGGATGGCGATTTCGGGTTTTGCCTATTTTGGGTTATGGCTTGCAGTAGATTCATCTGGACAAGCTTCGGGAATAGACTGGAGTATGGTTCACCGATGGGTGTAAAGTTTGGTCTTCAGGGTGGTTCCCGAGGACAGAAGTTATTCTGTAGAGGTCGGGGATTATAGTGGTTTTGGTGAGGAGGCTGGTTTCTTTGGAATGGAGATTGATTTCTGTTAGCCTGTGGCTGCAGTCTGGAAAAGTCTTGAGCATTCATGACCGCATAAGGTGGGGGAGCATAAGCCATATCAGGATGAGGATAGTAGTGTTGAGGGGTTCTTTCGGAGAATACATGTCTAGGAGCCCGATATCTTCTTCCCCTGATGCTGCCATAACTGTTTCCTCTTTTTTTTTTTTACCTTTGGCCATTCCTCCAGACCCGCCTTGGATGGCTTGGTAGGTTGCTTTGATGGCCGATTGACTCAAAATCCTGCCAGTTTTCAAATCGTTTTCTACCATTTCACCAATTTTGATTGCCTCTGCAAAAGGCTTACCCATGGCCGACATCATGTTTTGGAAGTAATCTGCTTCCTGAGCCTGAAGGAAGACAGTGACCATTTCTACTTCATCCATGGGAGGTTTCACCCTTGATGCTTGTTCACGCCATTTGATAGCATATACTCTGAAGCTTTCTGAGGGTTTCTTCTTCAAATGTGCCAAAGAATTCTTGTCCGGTGCGATGTCAATGTTATATTGAAACTGCCTTACAAAATCTCTGGCAAGATCGTCCCTAATATTCCATCGTGAGACGTCTTGGTCCATGTACCATTCTGGGGCAATGCCTACTAAGCTCTCTCCGAAATAAGCTATCAATAACTCTTCTTTTCTTCCGCCCCTACGTAGCTGATTGCAGTAATTCTTCAAGTGAGCAATGGGGTCGCCGTGCTCGTCATACTTTTCAAATTTTGGCATTTTAAAACCTGAAGGCAAGTGCACATGAGGGAACATGCACAGATCTATATAAGAGACACTTTTTTGCCCACTCAAGCCTTGTATATTCTTTAAACTCTGCTCGAGGCTCCTCATTCTCTTTGCCATCTCATCTTGCTCTGGGGCTTTGGGGGGTTTTGTCTTGCCCTAGTGTAAGCTCATATGGTGGTGGCTGAGAGTAAGTATATGTTGGATACTGAGGAGGGTCAGCCTGAAAGACATGGTTTTGGAAGGAGAAAACCGGAGGGTCGAAAACATGCTTTGGTAGTGATGGTTGTGTTGTAGCGGAGAATGGTGGAGCATTGAAGATGTTCGGAGCTGTTCCTGATGGGAACACCTAGGGGCGAACCTCAGAAGGTGTTCCTAGGAAGTGAGCAGTTATAGTAGGTTGTCCCAACGGAGTGTTTGGGCGGCTAATTGGAACGGTGGAAACACCTCCGGATCTAGGAAATAGTTCAGGAAATCCAGGGATGGTGCTTGGGGGTTATTTTCCATTATTCCAGGCGTCCCACATTTCCATGAGTCGGAGATGCAATATCCGATTCTCTTCGGCTGTGATGGACTCAGATGCCGGGACCCCCAAGATGGGGCTATCTTCAGATATAGGAATTGCAAGCAAAGTCTTTTCTGTGGACATTTCCACACTGCCTCTCGATCTGGTAAAGTATTGATGCGTTGCCAGTGTACCACAACCAACCACCGTTTCTAAAAGCTAAGCTGGAATTAATAGCAACATCGGTTAGTTTGAAACAAGTAACAGATAGGTAACCGCACATTGGGGTGTGATGCACCTATACAGTTAAACGAGTATCTACATGTTTGCTACGGTTTCATGCGTCATCCTGGCTTTTCTTTTTGTTTTCCTTTCTTTCTTTCTCTTTTTGTTTTTCTCTTATTTTGTTTTTCCTTCTATTTTTTTTCTCATTTTCTGCTTTTCCATTTTCTTTTTCCATGGTTTTCTTTTCTTCCTTTGTGTTTCTTTTCCTCTCTTATTTTTTCTTTTATTTCCCTCGTATTTCTCTTTTTCTCTTTTTCTTAGGATTACGGTCAAATCTTGTGGAGATTGCCTACGTATCATGACACCGCATGAATCAGACCAAGCATAGTTCTTGCAAATAGATGAAAAAATAAGAGAACAATTTTTGGGATTTTCAATTTTTCATTAATAAAACTGCGATTACAAAAGCAACTAGAATATTTGTTTTTCTTAAAAGGAAAACTTACAAAACAGACTCAAAACAAAATACAGACTCGATAACTAGGAATACATCAAAACTTTAAATCCTGGGGCCCGAGGGGCATCATTCGGCATCACCGCGAGCCCACGTACAAGACCCCTTTGCAACAGCTCCAAATCATTCATGACATGTCACACAAATATCATCACTGAGGCAAAGAAAGTGGTACGACCCATCCGTTCATTCTTGACATCTCATAACAACATAGTTTGCGATGCTTCTGATTCTTTCCCTTATTCGGCCCTTTTCTTTGAGTAGTCGACTTATCTTTTGGGTACGAGCCTCTAGCACCTGAGAGTCCTGAAAGTGGTGGTCTTGAAACAATTTTATTTCCTTTTCGATCTCGGTGATTAGCCCATAACATTGTTCCCTCTCGGCCTGAAATTCTTTGTCCCGTTGGGCTGTCTTTTCTTCAAGGGTATTCATTTTTCTCTTCATATCAGCAATGGTTCCCTCATAGTTTCTTTTCATTTGTTGAACAAACTGGGCTCTTTACTCAGTCTTCTTTGCCCGCTGTGCTCGAAGTCTTGCCATGTTCCCTTCAAATTTCTCCAATTCCTCCTGGCAATCCCAGATTTGCTTCTTCAGTCCTTTTATTAATCTCTCGTCGGACCGACTTCTTTCTTGATTTTTGGCATCTATTTTCATTTGTTGGATTTGATCATTGAGAGCTTCATTCTCTTTGGCCAGTTTCTTTTTATCACCTTCATCAGCCGCAGCTTGTACAGTCTTTTTGAATTGAAGATCTCGGACCTATTGCTCCAACTTTCCTATTCTTTCTCGGTATTCCCTTTCCTTGGCTAGCCAATCCCACTGCACCTGAGCCCCGTCGGTGAAATGCTGCACATGCTGCCAAACCAAGTCAAAGTATTTGGGATCCACCTCGCCTCTTGCCCGATCCTGTACTATAGTATTATGCTTAAGGTACCTGCATTCATTCCATATTTGTCGGATCTTTCCTTCCGGGAATGCGGCTTTTAGGCCTAACTCAATGATTAGTCCACTTAAGTCTTCATCATTGTGAGAACGTGATTTTTTCCCTCCAAGAGAATTGCTCCCAAAATTCAAAATAAAATAGTTTTGTGTTGTTTGCAATTTGTGTGGATTTTGTGTTATTTTTCTCTTATTTGTTTGCATTGTGTGTGAGTATTTATCTTGTTTAAATTAATTAAAATAAAAAAAAATATTACATTTTTTGCGTTGAGGACTCAATTCTACAATTAGGAATTAATTAGTATTTTTTGTGATTTGGAATTTCTTTTAGTTTCATTTAGGAAATAAAGGAAATGAAGAGAAAGAACAAAATCGGATTAGGCCATCTCATTTTTGACCAAAGTCCAGGCCCAACACAATTTCTTACCCGGTCCAGTTACTCAGCCCACGCGACCTCTCAAACGACGTAGTATAGGTAAATACTACATCGTTTCGATGGGTATCCATCTCAGCCGTCCGTTTGATCACCATCCAACGGCTCGAAGTTCTCAGCCCTTACCCGCCTAAGTGACCCGATCCACCACCGGTTCAAAGCCGCCCGATTTTAATCCAAAACGACCCCGTTCTGGTTAAATGACTTGATCTGGACCGTTGGTTCCCACCATCCAACGGCCTAGACTAATTAACCGATATCCCCTATACCAAAACCCCCAAACCCCTATTTCACCCGTTCATTCCCAAACAACCCCTTCCCCTTCGTCTCTCTCACCAAAACCAAACACCCCAAGAACCCTAGCTAGCCGCCACCCCTCCCCTCGCTTGAAAATCCGGTGGCGCCGGTCCTTTTCGCCACCAAACCAACACCCCTGAACCTCCTAACTCCCCTCTCACGAATCCATGCCCCGTTTAGTTCGAATCATACTGTAGTTTCTCGAATCTTCAATCGAAGATTCGAGCAAAACGCCAAACCATCCCAACTGGCCCCAAACTTACCCCAAACACTTCCCTAGCCTCCCTCGTCACCAAACCATAGCTAGTTTGGTTCGAATTGAACCCAAACTACTCGAACCCCCAACCCAAGCCCCAAGAGCCCTAGAAGAGTTTCGAGCCTGTTTGAAGATTTTTGATGGTTCAATGGGCTTTAGTCGAAGTGTTCTCACTTGAGAACACTCGATTAAAGTCCGTTTGGCCTCAAAAGTTTCAAGTCCGAGTTGGTCCAAGTCCGTTATGATTTTTGAGTTTCCTCTCAAGGTATTTCTTCTTTCTTTCTTTTATCTTTATTTATTTGTTTGTTAGTTCAGTTCTGTTAGTATTTTTATCTTTTTCGATTTTTGTTAATTTTTCTGTTCTTCTCTTTAAGACCTTTTATTTGGTCGTTTGTTGCTTCTGATTGTTTGTCAAATGTGTTTGTTATAGGATACATATTCGCTTCGATTAATATCGTCGAATAATTAGTTTCGCATTTCCCCTATTTTTGCCCAAGAACTGTGAATCACTGATTTGTGTGTCGATTATTTGTTATCCATTATGTGTTGTAACTGATTAAATGAATATCGTCGATTAGTTGTATACGTTTGTTTTGTTAGAACAATGGACAGTGATATTATTGATGCTGCCTAAGTTGGTCCGAATCATTGCTTGAATTGAAATCTGAATTGTTTATGGCTAAGTTTAGGAATTTGAATTGGTTATAACTGAAGTTCTAATGGGATTACAGAATTATAGCTAGGGATTTTGAAAACCTGAAAATGGGCTTTAGTCTAAACATTCTGCCATTAATGAACTGGCATATCCCCAATGTGATTCAATAGTTTCAAAAGTCAGAATTGATAGGGGACCCGAATCAAACAATGCTGCATGTAAACCTTTAGATTTTAAGTAGTTGGACACTAAGTAATGGGAAATCAGAAACCAGCTTTAGTTTAATACTAAAAGCTGCAGTAACCATGGGATAGGTTAGTGGAACCTGCTGGACAGCAGAGTATTCCATTAGTTTCTGAATTCAGGAGTTAAAAAATCATAGTTTCCATACTTAGACAAAAGAAGGTGGGGGAAGTGAAGGGATTGATCATTTTTTAAGGCATAAAAATAGGCTGTTAAGGGGGATCTTTCAGTTATATAAGAGACAATTTTCAGAATAGTGGGGATCAGTTTTAGCCTATGAGTTTTCCAGTCTTAGTCTGAAGTTTTCTTCCAGCTTGGATCAGTTTTTTTTTCTAGCCTTTAAGATTTTTTCCATATCCTGAGAGATTTTTCAATCCCTAATTAGATTTTTCTAGTCCTTAAGGATCAGTTTTTGGGAAGAGTTTTTTAGCCTAATCAGACCTTCCAATCTTGAAAAGAGTTTCTCCCATCCTTGAAAAATCAGAGAGCATTTCAGTTTTAAAGAGTGAGATACCAGCTGGACTTAGGCATTAGATATTCAATGAGAGCTAGATAGAAAAACTGAAAGTGAGGCCCTTCGACTTCGAAAACAGTACAGCATCATTACTGTTCCATTGAACCTCTAATTTTCTTGCTGCACTTGTTTGTTGCTGTTTGGTTTTGAAACTGTCATCGTTTGGAATCTGCTACTGGTTGCTTCCTGTTAGATTCTAAACCTTTCCTGGGATTTTTTCTGCTACTGTTTTTGTTGCTGGGTTGCTGTTTCGCTTGCTGTGTTTTGAGCTACTAATGATCTCCTCCTTCTTCATTTCTGTTGTTGAAGTTCCAGGTACACATTTCTCAGACTGTTGTGACATGGCTTTCCTCGTTTCACAATGAAATGAGATCAAGTTTTAAGCTCTACTGTCGGAACCGGAATTGGAATAAATTTTGTTATGTTTGGATTGTTTTAACTAAAATAGGACTGTTTTAGATTACAATGGAATTTTGTACTATTAATTTAGAACATTGGAAGCATGGTTGGTTCGATTAACTGTTAGTTCAAATGCATAGAACTCGAGTACATCTCTAGTTAGGAACTAATCCAATAACTTGATGTGTATTTAACTATTAATATTTGACTATTAGGAGTAGATAATTCTCGCAGTGCATTCGTTAAAATGGGTTTCACGATAATGCTATAGTTATTTCCCTAATTGTTGCCTTATGTACTCGACTAGGAAGTAATTCAATAGTGAGTCAACACCTCCGTATCATATTTGTATACGTGGCATTAAGCCGTTGGGATGGATTCCATTTGAGCTAGTATCAATCTGAAAACGTAGGGTAACCATGACCATATCTAATTCCGCTTGAACGTCGTATGCTTGTGTAAAAGTCATGACTAGGATAAATCAGGATTGCACGTCGTTCATTAGTCCCTTCAGGTAGCATAATTTTGAAACAATTTAATCGGCATTCATTTTATGAGAATTGAAACTTTACTGGGTCCAGATCGAGATTAGGCCCGTTTGCTCAAATATTTAAATGTATAGTTTTAATTTAATGAAAGCATTTAGAACTGATTAAAATCTCATAATTCATAACATGTATTAAAATCAGATATTTTAGCCATTTACAATAGTTTTAGCGACCGTGCTAGAACCACGGGATCCGGGGGTGCCTAACACCTTCCCTCGGGTCAACAGAATTCCTTACTTAGAATTTCTAGTTCGCAGACTTCATTTGGAAAGTCGAATTTTCCTCGATTTGGGATTTAAATAAATCGATGACTTGGGACACCATAGTTTATTCTAAGTGGCGACTCTGAAATAAACAAAATAATCCCATTTCGAATATTGTCACTTTAAATGGAAAAACTCCCTCGAATTTACCCACCGGGGTATGGTGCGCGCCAAAAGGAGGTGTGACAGCTCTGGCGACTCTGCTGGGGATAAAAACCCAGAACCACTGGTTCAGGGTTTAAGAATTCGAGCTTTGAATAATTGTTGTATTTGGCTTATTTATTATCTGATTTTATTATATGTTTGTCTTAATGTGCTAAATGTTGCTTCTACCGCTTTGATATTTTGTGAACTATATATAAACTGTGCCGATACCCACCTCTCCTCTGAGTCTTCTTGAATTTAACATCGGCCATTTGCTAGACATAGCCCGCTTTCTCTGAGATAGCCGAGGTGCTTGGCACCCGGTGAAGAATTTAGTCACACATGTTTAGGCGGGGAGTACCACCAATTAAGCCGGAAAGCCATGCTACCGGTACACTGACCCTCCTCGGCTCGAGTTGTCCGCTCGAGTAAGCCAGTCTAGATACTTTCTCCAACATGATGTTAACTTAGAATAACAAAGTCTCATGCCGGATCCCTAGTAGGAACATTTGTTTGCATCATGTGCATTTTGACTTAGGAGACTCAACACAGGGGTTGGGTCTGTCTAGGACAGGTGTACCTGAAACGAAAAGACCACCATGATGCATCCTGTTTGTGCATTTATTTGTTTCGGACCTGCATGCTGACCGGCTTATTTGAAAAAAAAAAGAAAAAAAAAGAAAAAAAAGGGGTTTGAAGAAAAGTAAAATACCAGTGTATAGGGTTAAGGGATTTAATCACATGTCTTAGAAGTACCAAATAATACCGAAACTCTGGTAAATTTTGAAAAAAAAGAGTTTTCGTTCCTTTTAAAAAGAATAATATAGCCTGTTTTGTTGAACTACGCAAGTTTGATTCTCACCGGACGTGGGATATGTAGGCAACCCATATCGGGCTCAACTAATTTTGCTTTTTCAAAAAAAAAACAATTAAAAAAAACAAAATGTTAAATTTAGGAGGATATCCTTAGTCAAGGTAACACCATTTTTGGGAAAACAGCCAAACGCCCCCGAAGGGGCGCCGAAGGACTGGTTTCGCAAGAACAGTACCTATGTATCATACCGGATTCTGTTACACAGCCATCAAATCTTCTTCAAGTGCTGAAAGGCTGCATTAACAAGATCAATTTTTTTTAAAAAAAAAAAAAAGATGAGACTCCTCCTATGTTTTTCTCTTAGGCTTAGGAAAGTTTTAAGTTTTTTTTTTTATCTTTTCTAGGATCAGCATGGTTCCTCCGCAAAGAATTGGTCAGAAAAGGGCAAGAGATGAGACTCCTCCTATGTTTATGATTCGGGATAAAACCCCGAGCCTTCTCTGTGATTGGTGGGCTAGTTTTGCTGCCTGGGAAAAAAATCAAGTCTTCAAGCACCTCAAGTTTCTTCCAGAGATCATGAGAATTGAGCCGGACAGAGATCTGATTGGGGCCTTGGTGAGTTTCTGTGACTCTACAAATAATGTCTTCAGATTCAAAGATTGCGAGATGACACCCACCTTAGAAGAATTAGGTGGGCTCACAGGATTCGGGAAGGATCTTTACAGGAAGAAACCCGCCGCTCCCAGAAAAGTGGGTGTGAATAACTTTTTGAAGAAATTAAGCCTCCGTCGAGTCCCAATGGGTTGTTTAAACGAAGGATGGGTTCCTTTGGAGTATCTTTACGACAGGTTTGGTGACAAGAAAGGATTTGAAAAGTTCTCAACCACAGAATTTGTCAACCAATTAAGTTATGACGCCTGGGGAGATTTGAGAACCTTCGCCTTCATGATTGCTTTTCTAGGGACCATGGTTTTTCCCGAGCGTGATGGGCGTATCAGAATTCGTTTATCAACAGTGGTCTCATACTTGCAAAGTAGCGAAGAACACACTATTCTTCCTATGATCTTAGGGGACATTTTTCGGGCATTAACTCGATGTCAAGAAGGCGGAGATTATTTCGAAGGATGTAACATCTTGCTGCAAATGTGGTTCATAGAGCATCTCTATCATCACCCGATCGTGATAAATTTCAACGTAGATTGGCTGAACTACATTCGTTGCCATCCAAGCAGGGCTGCACGTTGTAATCTTCCGAACGGATTAAAGGCCTGGCAGGAATCGCTTAGTTCCTTGAAAGCAGACAAACTCACTTGGAACTATTATTGGTTCCCTTCTGCTAAGGTTATGCACATGTCAACGTATCGCCCGTTCTACATACTAATGGGTTTCAGGGGTTTCCAGCCATACGCCCCATTACGCGTCATGCGCCAGTTAGGGAGAGAACAGAAAAGGCCCCCGACCGAAGATATGCGTCCATTCATGTGGGAATTCACAACAGAGGAACTCCCAAGAGAATCTTATGCACAGAAGGTATGGTTTGGTAGTCGACTCTCTGACACCGATGAAATGGTTGCCGACCGGGAACGAGGAAAAGTAAGCCTCGCATACCTCGAGTGGTTCCACAACCAGGCGATGCCCGAACAAAGAGCAGAAAGGTCGGTAAAGTATGCAGTCGATTGGGAAAGGGAGATAGAGTCCAGGGTCGGGAAGGCTAAAAGCGAAACGGCACGAGAATTTCAATCTCGTATTGACACCCTGAGAGAAGATAAAGGGATACTAGAGGCCGCCATGGACATACAGCAGGTTGATTTCGATCAAGAAAGGGCTGATTGGGCACAAGAAAAGCAGGCACTCCAAGCCCAAATCCAAGAGATAAAATCGACCGCAGAAAGATCAAGAAGAAGTCGGGCTGATGAGTTACTCATAAATGACTTAGAAAAGAAAGCCCTCGAGCATCGAGAAGACTTGGAGAAAGCGGAAGCCGCTCTAACCACAATTCGGACCAGATGGAGGAGGGGGGCACACCAACGAGCACTTCATCTGCAACAAATAAAAAGAGATTATGAGGGGATCATCACCGACCTAAGGGAAATGAATACCACTCTCAAGGAGCGGGTTTTCAAACAAGCCCGGGACGCCAGGACAGATAGAGACCGTTGCTACAACTTGATGGCACGGATGGAAAAACAAATGGATAAGCTCCTGGACCAAGTCACCAGCAACGCTCGGATATTGGGGACAAAGAATCAACAGATAGAGCAGCTGCTTAGGGAAAAGGATAGGATCAGGGTTAGAATCGAAGAAATTGGGCACTACATCACCATGAGATGCCTAACATGTGAGCAAATGCCCCGTACCACCCTCTTTTCCTCAGTTATGGGATATGTCCACCAAATCATGGCAGAGTTGAGGAGTCTGCAAAGGGATCTTGTGCCAAAATATGCAGCAAGGCCGAACAACGCCTCATGGACACAAAAGTTAAAAGCTCTGGAGCATGCTTAGTAGAGGCTGTATTTGCTTTTAGAGTCTGTTTGCCCTTTTGAAGCTTGTATTTCCCTCTTTTTTCGTTTTCCTTTTTTTACAAATGTTTTAGCTTTGTAAGCAGAATATTGTAGAAATAAAAAATCGAAAAATATTCTATCTTTTATTTTACATTTTTGCGACCCGAACTACGCTCGGTCTGATTCATGCGGGGACATGATACGTAGGCAATCCACATAAGATTCGACCACCATTTTAAAAAAAAAAGCTGGAATGACGCATGCAACCAATACAAAAGTATGAAGAGACCCATTTAACTGTATAGGTGCATCACACCCCAACGTGAAATTACCTATCTGTTATGTGTTTCAAACTAATNTGGCCTCACATTCGTACTTTACGAGGTCGAAGGGAAGTGTTCAGCCATCCGTCACAGGGACAAAAAGAAGTGTTCACACTTACTTCACAAGGTCCAAAGGAAGTATGGAAAGGTCTTCATAAATCACTCCACCAACAATTCCTATTTCAGAGGAGAGTTCAATCACGGCCATCCCAACTTCCGAATCAGCAATTGCTGAAGAAAACAGAATCCTACGGCTCCGCATAATGGAAATGTGGGACGCCTGGAACAGCGGAAGAAAAATGCCAAGCATAATCCCTGGATTCCTCGAACTGTTTCCTAGGACAGGTGGGACCTCTAATGTCCCAATCAGTTACCCAGCTACTCCATTTGGATATACTACCATGCCGTCCCACGCTGCCGGATCACCTTCTGAGTCACACCCCCAGGTGTCGGTGACCGGTGCAGCCTTAAACACATATACCGCACCACCTTGCCCAGCTGCGGCACAACCCACTTTGCACAGGCCTAACT
>MU786698.1:112010-140571 GCA_026770625.1 Nicotiana glauca | reverse complement strand
AGAGACCAAGATAAGCATTCACACAGATGAGAAAACTCGAGATGCAATAATTCAACTCTTGTTTGAGTTTAAAGATGTGTTTGCTTGGTCATACGATGACATGCCAGGACTAGGTGTTGATCTAGTGGTGCATAAATTGCCAATCTACGCTGATTGTCCCCCAGTTCAACAGAAGTAGAGGAAATTCAAGACTGATGTCAGTGATAAGATCAAAAAAGAGATCACAAAGCAGCTAAAAACAGGAGTGATTCGGGTGGTTCAGTATACCACGTGGTTAGCTAATGTAGTTCCTGTGTCAAAGAAGGATGGGAAAACTCGGGTGTGCGTGGACTACCGAGATTTGAATAGGGCGAGTCCCAAAGATAACTTCCCCTTGCCCAACATTCACATCTTTGTTGACAACTGTGCCAAACATGAGATACAGTCCTTTATGGATTTTTATGCAGGATATCACCAGTTGTTGATGGATGAGGAAGACGCTGAGAAAACCGCTTTCACCACGCCTTGGGGCACTTACTGTTATCGAGTTATGCCATTCGGTTTGAAGAATGACGGAGAAACGTACATGAGGGCCATGACTCCTATCTTCCACGATATGATGCATCAGGAAATAGAGGTGTATGTAGACGACGTGATCATCAAGTCCAGAACTCGAGACGATCATGTTCGATATTTGAAGAAATTTTTCGAGAGGCTGCAAAAGTACGATTTGAAGCTGAATCCGGCCAAATGCGCCCTCGGAGTCCCATCGGGCAAACTTCTGGGTTTCATAGTCAGCAGGAGAGGTATCGAGTTAGACCCGACGAAGATAAAAGCTATCCGAGACTTACCTCCTCCAAGGACAAAGAAATACGTAATGAGTCTCTTGGGCAGATTAAACTACATCAGCCGGTTCATCACTTAATCGACTTCCACGTGCGAGCCCATATTCAAGTTGCTGAGGAAAGATGCCGCAATCAAATGGACAGTTGAGTGTCAAGAGGCTTTCGACAAAATCAAAGAATATTTGTTGAATCCTCCTGTTTTGGTCCCGCCGGAACAAGGGAGACCTCTGTTTTTGTATCTGACAGTCTTAGAAAACTCTTTTGGCTGTGTCCTCGGGCAGCATGATGCAACGGGGAAGAAAGAACAGGCGATCTACTACTTGAGCAAGAAGTTCACTAGTTATGAAGTCAAGTACACCTTGTTGGAAAGAACATGCTGTGCTCTGACATGGGTCGCTCAAAAGTTGAGACACTATCTCCAGGCTCACACCACTCACCTTATTACCAGGTTGGATCCTTTGAAGTAAATATTCCAGAAACCAATGCCCACCGGAAGATTGGCAAAATGGCAAATTCTGCTTACTGAATTCGACATAGTCTATGTCACCCGCACGGCAATGAAAGCCCAAGCATTGGTCACTTGGCCGAAAACCCGATTGATGAGGAGTACCAACCATTGAATACCTACTTTCCAGATAAGGAGGTAAACACAGTAGAAGCAGTCCCTAAAGACGCCCATGCTTGGAAAATATTCTTCGATGGAGCAGTAAACGCCAAAGGTGTAGGGATTGGGGCAATTTTGATCTCTCCCACCGGTCAGCACTACCCAGCTACGGCTAGGCTCCGTTTCTTTCGCACAAATAATACAGCTGAGTGTGAGGCCTACATCATGGGCATGAATATGGCAATTGATCAAGACGTCAAAGACCTACTGATCATGGGAGATTCTGACTTGATTATCAGACAAGCCCAAGGAGAATGGGAGACCCGAGACGTCAAACTCATTCTTTATCGATAGCACGTGGAAGATCTCGGCAGGCGATTTACATCAATAGAGTTCAGGTACATCCCGCGGTGTCACAACGAACTAGCTGATGCAATTGCCATGTTAGCTTCGATGCTACCTTATCCAGGCAACGACCACATCGATCCTTTGGAAATCCAAATCAGTGAAAGACACGGTCACTGCAATGTACTCGAGGCAGGATCAAATATCCAGCCATGGTATCACGATATCAAGAGGTTTCTGAAAACACAAGAATACCCCGAACCTGCTACTGGAGATCAGAAGAGAACCATCAGGCGACATGCGAGGGGTTTCTTTTTGAGCGGTGAAGTTTTGTATAAAAGAACCACGGATCTTAACTTATTAAGATGTGTTGACGCCGAGGAAGCAGGAAGAGTCATGCATGAAGTACACGCAGGAGTGTGTGGGCCTCATATGACCGGGTATGTTTTGGCCAAGAAAATATTACGAGTCGGTTATTATTGGATAACTATGGAAAAGGATTGCTTCAGTTTCGTCCGGAAATGCCATCAGTGTCAGGTGCATGGAGATCTGATTCATGCACCTCCAACAGAGCTACATCCTATGTCCGTACCTTGGCCTTTTGTTGCTTGGGGTATGGACGTCATTAATCCGATTGAGCCAAAAGCATCAAACGGGCACAAATTCATGTTGGTTGCCATCGATTACTTCACGAAATTGGTTGAAGCTATCACTCTCAAATCGGTCACTAAAAAAGCCGTGGTGGACTTTGTACATTCAAATCTTATTTGTTGTTTTGGTATTCCTGCAACTATCATCACAGATAATGCTGCGAACCTGAACAGTCGTCTAATGGAGGAAGTATGCGAACAATTCAAAATAACGCGTAGGAACTCCACTCCTTATCGGCCCAAAGCCAACGGCGCTGTTGAAGTAGCAAACAAGAACATCAAGAAGATTTTGAGAAAAACAATTCAGGGTTCCTGACAGTGGCATGAGCAGTTGCCTTTTGCTTTACTGGGATATCGCACTACGGTGCGCACATCAGTAGGAGCCACCCCATATTTGTTGGTTTTTGGAACTGAAGCTGTGATACCAGCATAGGTAGAAATACCTTCACCCCGGACCATTGTCGAAACAGAGATTGAAGATAGCGAATGGGTTAAGACTCGATTGGAGCAGTTGACCTTAATTGATGAAAAGCGAATGGCTGCAGTCTGTCACTAGCAGTTGTACCAACAAAGAATGGCCCGCGCTTAGAACAAGAAAGTACAACCCAAGAATTTTGAAGTAGGACAGCTGGTATTAAGACGCATTCTTCCCCATCACCAGGAAGCAAAAGGAAAATTTGCTCCTAATTGGAAAGGTCCGTACATCATTAGGAAAATACTACCGAGAGGAGCATTATATATGGGTGATGTTGAAGGAAATAATCCTGAAACAGTTGTGAACGCAGATGTAGTAAAAAGGTACTACGTCTGAGTTTACGTTGGTGATGTCTTGGCGCATTTGAGATGATGAAGGCTTTTATTCCTGCTACCCAAACACTATCATCCCTTTTTGCAAGCACTTTGAGCCGGTTACATTTCTTTGGCTACCCTCTTTAGGATCCAAAAACAAAAAAAATGATTCAAGTTTGAACTACGTTCTGACTTGATTCCGAAAGGATACGTAGGCAGCCTCCCTCAAGGGTTTCAGTCATACCAAACCAAAATCCAATCTTCCCCCTAAATTGAAAGTGAGGCAGATGTTATAATGGTTCGACCATGAGCTTACCAAATGATTCCAAAGTTGTAATCCCGTCCACAATTCCTTTTTCCCAAAAAAAAAAAAAAACAAGCGCAAGTCCTTCGGATCAATTGCCAAAGGCGTGAGAGCTGAGTTTGAAAGAAATAAATGAGAGAGTCTTATCGGTAAAAACCTTCGGGCACCATGAGGTGACATGAGCAAAGAAACCAAAATGAGAAAGTCCGTTTAGTGAAAACTCTCAAAGAGCACTATCGGGCGATGTTAAGAAGAGAAACGAGAGAGGTCTATCAGCGAAAACCCGCAAAGGGCGCTAGTGGCCGAAAAAGAGGGTATCTCATCACTATAAGTCCTGGCCAGGTTCCCTGGTTCGGAAATGCGATTCAATGCATTCGTAAGAAGCCAGAAGTTGGTGCGGGTCAGGCATCCAGTCCAAGAAGCATGTCATGTCTATTTGAAGTCAGCACGCACTCCAGATATGTCCTTCTTTTCCCCTGAAAGTGATGCTTCTATTTTTTCTTTTTATTCATCTTTCCCACTCTCAATTTGTTTTTCCTTGAATCCCTTTCGGTTTAACCCTAAATTCCGAAACTTGTTACAAAGGAAAAGGTGGCAGGACCGGTTTCACGGAGTTCCGACTGGCAAGAGGCAAAGAAGACACCCAGCCTCAGTGGTGTGTCAGTCCAATCCCGACTGATCATGATGTCCGATTATCTCCAGAGTGAAGACATTGGAAAAGAAAGAAAAGGCAACGGTTTCGAGAGCAGAATGAGGTGGGAGAAGCAAACTCTTGCGCAGGCAAGTCATCATGAAAGACTAAAAGTTTGAGTTTTGTCAAGTTTGAAAGAATTCCTCTCTCTAGATCGGCAAACAACAAAGTTCTCCACGGAAAGGGGACTGCAATCAAGCAATTGAGATGATCAAGGCTGCAAAACCAACCCCGCTTCAAACTAACAATTTATTCTTTGTTGAAAGTTGAAACAGGTGTATTTCAGGCGACCGTACAAGAAACGGACGCAACCTAGAAGAGAAAAACAATGCGCAAGCGCTAGAACACCCTTGTAGCAAAAAATCAACCAAAAAGGAAGTTTCTCCTCTAACTCTTTCATGCGTTATTGCTAAATAAAAATAAAAAATAAAAAAAAATAAAAAAAAATAAAAAAAGGGTTTTGTTTCCATATCCCGGCATGACCCGCGGATCTCCCTGGCATAACCCAAGGAGCTTTTTCTTTCCAAAACCCGGCATAACCCGCGGATCTCCCTAGCATAACCCAAGGAGCTTTTTCTTTCCAAATCCCGGCATAACCCACGGATCTCCCTGGCATAACCCAAGGAGCTTTTTCCAAATCATGGCATAACCCGAGGACCTCCCTGGCATAACCCAAGGAGCTTGTTCTTTTTCAAATCCCGGCCAAAAAACCGAGGATCTCCCTGGCATAACCCAAGGAGCCTGTTTCTTTTCCAAATCCCGACATAACCCGTGAACCCTCAACGTCATAACCCGTTGAACCTTTCGGCATAACCCGATGATTTCCTGGCATAACCCAAGGAACCTTTTCTTTCCAAGTCTCGGCATAACCCGATGACTTCCCGGCATAACCCGTGGACCCTTAACGGCATAACCCATTGAACCTTTCGGCATAACCCAATGATTTCCTAGCATAACCCAAGGAACCTTTTCTTTCCAAGTCTCGGCATAACCCAATGACTTCCCGGCATAACCCGTTGAACCTTTCGGCATAACTCGATGACATCCCGGCATAACCCGTGGACCCTTAACGGCATAACCCGTTGAATTTCCTAGTATAACCCAAGGAACCTTTTCTTTCCAAGTCTCGGCATAACCCGATGACATCCCGGCATAACCCGTGGACCCTTAACGGCATAACCCGTTGAACCTCTTGGCATGACCCAAGGAGCCTTTTTCTTTCCAAATCCCGGCATAACCCGTGGATCTCCCTGGCATGACCCAAGGAGCTTTTTCTTTTCCAAATCCCGGTATAACCCGCGGATCTCCCTGGCATAACCCAAGGAGCTTTTTCTCTCCAAATCCCGGCATAACCCGTGGATCTCCCTGGCATAACCCAAGGAGCCTTTTTCTTTCCCAATCCCGGCATAACCCGTGGATCTCCCTGGCATGACCCAAGGCGCTTTTTCTTTTCCAAATCCCGGTATAACCCGCGGATCTCCCTGGCATAACCCAAGGAGCCTTTTTCTTTCCCAATCCCGGCATAACCCGTGGATCTCCCTGGCATGACCCAAGGCGCTTTTTCTTTTCCAAATCCCGGTATAACCCGCGGATCTCCCTGGCATAACCCAAGGAGCCTTTTTCTTTCCCAATCCCGGCATAACCCGTGGATCTCCCTGGCATGACCCAAGGCGCTTTTTCTTTTCCAAATCCCGGTATAACCCGCGGATCTCCCTGGCATAACCCAAGGAGCCTTTTTCTTTCCCAATCCCGGCATAACCCGTGGATCTCCCTGGCATGACCCAAGGCGCTTTTTCTTTTCCAAATCCCGGTATAACCCGCGGATCTCCCTGGCATAACCCAAGGAGCCTTTTTCTTTCCCAATCCCGGCATAACCCGTGGATCTCCCTGGCATGACCCAAGGCGCTTTTTCTTTTCCAAATCCCGGTATAACCCGCGGATCTCCCTGGCATAACCCAAGGAGCCTTTTTCTTTCCCAATCCCGGCATAACCCGTGGATCTCCCTGGCATGACCCAAGGCGCTTTTTCTTTTCCAAATCCCGGTATAACCCGCGGATCTCCCTGGCATAACCCAAGGAGCCTTTTTCTTTCCCAATCCCGGCATAACCCGTGGATCTCCCTGGCATGACCCAAGGCGCTTTTTCTTTTCCAAATCCCGGTATAACCCGCGGATCTCCCTGGCATAACCCAAGGAGCCTTTTTCTTTCCCAATCCCGGCATAACCCGTGGATCTCCCTGGCATGACCCAAGGCGCTTTTTCTTTTCCAAATCCCGGTATAACCCGCGGATCTCCCTGGCATAACCCAAGGAGCCTTTTTCTTTCCCAATCCCGGCATAACCCGTGGATCTCCCTGGCATGACCCAAGGCGCTTTTTCTTTTCCAAATCCCGGTATAACCCGCGGATCTCCCTGGCATAACCCAAGGAGCTTTTTCTTCTCCAAATCCCGGCATAACCCGCGGATCTCCGTGGCATAACCCAAGGAGCCTTTTTCTTTCCCAATCCCGGCATAACCCGGCTATTTCCCAGCACAACCTGGATCCATTCACAAGGATACACAATCCTGATTTGTCTGTCTAGATATGTGTCACAACTAACTCACGAAATTTCCCTAGTCAAAACTGGGGCAGAAAATTTCGTTTCGTTTGTTTGTCTTTGACGTCTTAAGCAGGTTTGATCTCAAGGCACAGGATTCGACTGGCCTACCGAATGAGTCTCAATCCAAAATGAAGAAAAGAACAAAAGAACAAAAAGAAAAGCATAAAAAGGTAAGCTCAAATATTGGAGCAAACAAAAAGGGCAAACTACCCGGAATCTGATTGAAGTCGCAAGCCCCGCCAATTTTGTTTCGCTCAATGTTGCAGAAATAAACAAGCACGTACGGCCTGCGAGCATCAAGATTCAGATCGAAGTCTACAGCAAAATCAGCTAAGGCTCAAGATCAAGTTTTCAAGAGCATTATAGATAGGAATCTTGTAACTCATAGTTGATAGGCATAGCTATGCTTAGCTACGATTTTCCTTTTTGGTGTAATAAGGAGGTCAGTAAGCGGAAGCAGCAACAAGAACGGCAGTAACAGCAAGGTCATGGCTTCATGGTAGTCCCAGCTACCAAAACTTCCCGAACTACATTGACCTGATTCCCTTTTAGTCAGGGATATGTAGGAGGCCTCCCGAAGCAAAGGCTCGGTCAAACTCTTTCAAAATGCTTCACACGGAGTACTCGAACGGGCAAAAATTGCTCGTATTCGCTCATTTATCTTTGCACGAAAACTCTTCGTATTTTCGGGCAAAAGGGGCAGCTTTGAGCACGTGATTTTTGCCCTCCAAGAGAATTGCTCCCAAAATTCAAAATAAAATAGTTTTGTGTTTTTTGCAATTTGTGTGGATTTTGTGTTATTTTTCTCTTATTTGTTTGCATTGTGTGTGCGTGTTTATCTTGTTTAAAGTAATTAAAATACAAAAAAATATTATATTTTTTGCGTTTAGGACTCAATTCTACAATTAGGAATTAATTAGTATTTTTTGTGATTTAGAATTTCTTTTAGTTTCATTTAGGAAATAAAGGAAATGAAGAGAAAGAACAAAATCGGATTGGGCTATCTCATTTTTGACCAAAGTCCAAGCCCAAAACAATTTCTTACCCGGTCCAGTTACTCAGCCCACGCGACCTCCCAAACGATGTAGTATAGGTAAATACTACGTCGTTTCGATGGCTATCCATCTCAGCCGTCCGTTTGATCACCATCCAACGACTCGAAGTTCTCAGCCCTTACCCGCCTAAGTGACCCGATCCACCACCGGTTTAAAGCCGCCCGATTTTAATCCAAAACGACCCCGTTCTGGTTAAATGACTTGATCTGGACCGTTGGTTCCCACCATCCAACGGCCCAGACTAATTAACCGATATCCCCTATACCAAAACCCCCAAACCCCTATTTCACCCGTTCATTCCCAAACGACCCCTTCCCCTTCGTCTCTCTCACCAAAACCAAACACCCCAAGAACCCTAGCTAGCCGCCACCCTTCCCCTCGATTGAAAATCCGGCGGCGCCGGTCCTTTTCGCCACCAAAGCAACACCCCTGAACCTCCTAACTGCCCTCTCACGAATCCATGCCCCGTTTAGTTCGAATCATGCTGTAGTTTCTCGAATCTTCAATCGAAGATTTGAGCAAAACGCCAAACCATCCCAACTGGCCCCAAACTTACCCCAAACACTTCCCTAGCCTCCTTCGTCACCAAACCATAGCTAGTTTGGTTCGAATCGAACCCAAACTACTCGAACCCCCAACCCGAGCCCCAAGAAACCTAGAAGAGTTTTGAGCCTGTTTGAAGATTTTTGATGGTTCAAAGGGCTCTAGTGGAAGTGTTCTCAATTGAGAAAACTCGATTAAAGTCCGTTTGGCCTCAAAAATTTCAAGTCCGAGTTGGTCCAAGTCCGTTCTGATTTATGAGTTTCCTCTCAAGGTATTTCTTCTTTCTTTCTTTTATCTTTATTTATTTGTTTGTTAGTTCAGTTCTGTTAGTATTTTTATCTTTTTTGATTTTTGTTAATTTTTCTGTTATTCTCCTTAAGACCTTTTATTTGGGCGTTTGTTGCTTCTGATTGTTTGTCAAATGTGTTTGTTATAGAATACATATTCGCTTCGATTAATATCGTCGAATAATTAGTTTCGCATTTCCCCTGTTTTTGCAGAAGAACTGTGAATCACTGATTTGTGCGTCGATTATTTGTTATCAATTATGTGTTGTAATTGATTAAATGAATATCGTCGATTAGTTGTATAGGTTTGTTTTGATAGAACAATGGACAGTGATATTATTGATGCTGCCTAAGTTGGTCTGAATCATTGCTTGAATTGAAATCTGAATTGTTTATGGCTAAGTTTAGGAATTTGAATTGGTTATAGATGAAGTTCTAATGGGATTACAGAATTATAGATAGGGATTTTGAAAACCTGAAAATGGGCTTTAGTCTAAACATACTGCCATTAATGAACTGGAATATCCCCAATGTGATTCAATAGTTTCAAAAGTCAGAATTGATCGGGGACCCGGATCAAACAATGTTGCCTGTAAACCTTTAGATTTTAAGTAGTTGGACACTAAGTAATGGGAAATCAGAAACCGGCTTTAGTTTAATACTAAAAGTTGCATTACACATGGGATAGGTTAGTGGAACCTACTGGACAGCAGAGTATTCCATTAGTTTCTGAATTCAGGAGTTAATAAATTAGAGTTTCCATACTTAGACAAAAGAAGGTGGGGGAAGTGAAGGGATTGATCATTTTTAAGGCATAAAAACAGGCTGTTAAGGGGGATCTTTCAGTTATATAAGAGAAAATTTTCATAATAGAGGGGATCAGTTTTGGCCTATGAGTTTTCCAGTCTTAGTCTGAAGTTTTCTTCCAGCCTGGATCAGTTTTTTTTTTTCTAGCCTTTAAGATTTTTTCCAGTTCCTGAGAGATTTTACAATCCCTAATCAAATTTTTCTAGTCCTTAAGGATCAGTTTTTGGGAAGAGTTTTTAAGCCTAATCAGACCTTCCAATCTTGAAGAGAGTTTCTCCCATCCTTGAAAAATCAGAGAGCATTTCAGTTTTAAAGAGTGAGATACCAGCTGGACTTAGGCATTAGATATTCAGTGAGAGCTAGATAGAAAAACTGAAAGTGAGGCCCTTCTACTTCGAAAACAGTACAGCATCATTACTGTTCCATTGAACCTCTAAGATTTCTTGCTGCACTTGATTGTTGCTGTTTGGTTTTGAAACTGTCATCGTTTGGAATCTGCTACTGGTTGCTTCCTGTTTGATTCTAAACCTTTCCTGGGATTTTTTCTGCTACTGTTTTTGTTGCTGGGTTGCTGTTTCGCTTGCTGTGTTTTGAGCTACTACCGATCTCCTCCTTCTTCATTTCTGTTGTTGAAGTTCCAGGTACACATTTCTCAGACTGTTGTGACATGGCTTTCCTTGTTTGACAATGAAATGAGATCAAGTTTTAAGCTCTACTGTCGGAACCAGAATTAGAATAAATTTTGTTATGTTTGGATTGTTATAACTAAAATAGGACTGTTTTAGATTACAATGGAATTTTGTACTATTAATTTAGAACATTGGAAGCATGGTTGGTTCGATTAACTGTTAGTTCAAATGCATAGAACTCGAGTACATCTCTAGTTAGGAACTAATCCAATAACTTGATGTGTATTTAACTATTGATATTTGACTATTAGGAGTAGATAATTCTCGCAGTGCATTCGTTAAAATGGGTTTCACGATAATGCTATAGTTATTTCCCTAATTGTTGCCTCATGTACTCGACTAGGAAGTAATTCAATAGTGAGTCAACACCTCCGTATCATATTTGTATAAGTGGCGTTAAGTCGTTGGGATAGATTCAATTTGAGCTAGTATCAATCTAAAAACGTAGGGTAACCATGACCATATCTAATTCCGCTTGAACGTCGTATGCTTGTGTAAAAGTCATGACTAGGATAAATCAGGATCGCACGTCGTTCATTAGTCCCTTCGGGTAGCATAATTTTGAAACAACTTCATCGGCATTCATTTTATGAGAATTGAAACTTTACTGGGTCCAGATCGAGATTAGGCCCGTTTGCTCAAATATTTAAATGTATAGTTTTAATTTAATGAAAGCGTTTAGAACTAATTAAAAGCTCATAATTCATAACATGTATTAAAATCAGATATTTTAGCCATTTACAATAGTTTAAGCGACCGTGCTAGATCCACGGGATCCGGGGGTGCCTAACACCTTCCCTCGGGTCAATAGAATTCCTTACTTAGAATATCTGGTTCGCAGACTTCATTTGGAAAGTTGAAATTTCCTCGATTTGGGATTTAAATAAATCGGTGACTTGGGAATTTACAATAGTTTAAGTGACCGTGCTAGAACCACGGAATACGGGGGTGCCTAACACCTTCCCTCGTGTCAACAGAATTCCTTACTTAGAATATCTGGTTCGCAGACTTCATTTGGAAAGTCGAAATTTCCTAGATTTGGGATTTAAATAAATCGGTGAGTTGGGGCACCATAATTTATTCCAAGTGGCGACTCTGAAATAAACAAAATAATCCCATTTCGAATATTGTCACTTTAAATGGAAAAACTCCCTCGCATTTACCCCCCGGGGTATGGTGCGCGCCAACAGGAGGTGTGACAATCATTATGGACAGTTTGGAATCTTCCTAGCTGCCTCAAGACTCGGTACGGAGCATAAGGTTGGATGCTTAAGATGCCCATCAAAAGAATATAAGGTACTTCCACCGATGTATACACAGCCTCAGTGTCAGGAAGCCATCCAAAAGCCCATTCAACTTTATCTGCAGTCAAAGATCCCAAGCATGAAAACCATGCCTCAGTGCCCTTGGGAAACTCAATACCTGTTACCCGGGTTCCGAACTCTACAATACAACTTAGCCCGGTTAAACCATAATTTATATACCCCGTACGATGACAAAGGTGCTCCTGTATCCATCGCTGTAGTAGCAGATTGCAAACTTGAAAGAATTTTACACCCTCTCGGCACATGGTTAAAGCTCGGTAAATTTCCGCCACAATCAAAGGAACCGCTGTGCTAGTAGGCTTCTTTATGGCAACATCCAACATTCCTACAAGGCCAATGTCTATGTGACCGTCTTTTCTCTGACAGACCACAACTTCCAGAAAAGCTACCATGAATGCCAATCCACGCCGGGCCTCCCATTTATCTTTGTTCCCGGCATGTGTCAAACCGGTGTTGGGCTCCTCAAAACCTTTCGGGTTGCCATGCCGATGATATAAGAAATCATGTTTGCAACACCCTTCTGCTAGATGCGGATCTTGAATGTCCCGACTGATGCTCAACAAGTCCAAGAATCTATGAAGGGTTACCGGTCTCGGTGCTAATGGGTATCTACTCCTGAGGTTCCCATTGAGAAGCGCATATCCCGCAATCTCCTCTAGTGTGGGTGTAAGTTCAAAGTCCGAGAACCGGAATACATTACGGGTTGGGTCCCAGAATGATATCAGTGCCTCAATAATATCCTTTCTTGGTTTGATGTTTAACAAATCAACGAGACCACCTAAAACTTTGACCACAGTTTCTCTGCTACTTTTCCCAAATCATTCCACCACATGTGGAGCTTTAAAGGGATCTCGCTCAGGACTGAGATGGTTTTGATGTTACTTGGATTCATCCTGCACATTTATTTAAAGAGGATTTAATGATTTATTTTGACCTAGCAAAGAGAATGCTTACTTTTGCAAAAATAATTCTTTATTTAGAAAAACAAGGATTTGGTTTTGCAAACACGACCTTTCAGCACTTCTGGGAGGAAGATTTTAAGACTGTGCCCGCAAGCCATTTTAAAATGACTCGGGGTGGTTGTTCTTGAAAAAACGTCCTTCCGGTGCCCTTTTGGGGACATTCGTCTTATTTTAAACAAGAATGGCATCACCCGACTTATTTATGACAAAAATTAAAATTTTGACATTTTTTGGGTTATTTTTGCAAAAAGGGAAGTTGGACCCGATGAGGGTTGCCTACTTATCTCACATTCGGTGAGAATAAAACCATTGTAGTTCTGGCAGATATGTTAAAACCATATTTTTTTTTGAACAACAATCTTTTTTTTCCAACTATTTTCCTTTTACATTTTTTCAAAAATCCGGCAGCATTTCGGTATTATTTGGGCATTGGTTTTTCAAAACAAGCGGTTACCCTCACTTAGTCCTAACACTGCTATTTTTCTCAATTTTCCCTCATTATATACAAGCCGGTCAACATGCAAAGCTGAGCAAATAAATGCGCAAGTGGCACGTAAGATGCATCAGGATGGTCTTTTTCATTTCAGGTCACCAGTCCAAGACGGACTCAACCCCTGTGTTGAGTCCCCTAAGTCAAATTCACATGATGCAAACAAACGTCCTACTAGGGATCCAACATGGGTTTTTGTTCTTATAGTTTTAAACCTTAGGTTTATTGGTCTAGATCTAGCTTACCCGAGCGGACAACTCGAGCCGAGGGGGAGGCAGCGTACTGGGGATACAGAAGCTCTGTCGGCTTAGCAACTTATCCAAATCTCGTTCTAAATGGGAAAAGACTCTAGACAGAAGAGAAGCTACACGAAGTGCACCCTTCTTCATGATGCAGAAGACTCAAAAAGAGGAAGGGATTCGCGACAGTTTATATATACAATTCACAAAATATCAAAGCGGTAAAACATTTAGCACATATAGCATGGAACATGTAGGAAAATCAGATAAAGCCAAATAGAACAATTATACTAAGCTCGAATTCTTGAACCCTAAATCGAAAAATCTAAGTTCGTGTCCCCAGCAGAGTCGCCAGAGCTGTCACACCTCCTTTTTTTATACACATACCTCGAAGGATAAATGAATGTGAGAGTTTTTCCATTTAAAGTGACATTATTCGAAATGGGATTATTTATTTGTTTTAGATTCGCCACTTGGGATAGGATTGGCTTTTGGTGTCCCAAGTCACTGGTTTAACTTGAATCCCAAATCGAGGAAAATTTTGACTTCCCAATTGGAGTCTGCGAACTAAAAATTTTGTTGACCCGAGGGAAGGTGTTAGGCACCCCCGGATCCCGTGATTCTAGCACGGTCGCTTAAATTATTATAAATGGCTAAAATTTGATTTTTATACATGACATCCTATAGTGCAATTTTAAAGATTATTTACCGCTTTTAATTAATTTTGTAAAGAAAGTGAGCATCGTTTCAAAACATGTTTTTGGATCACGTCACATGAAATGCACCCGGATCCTCGACACATTCTTATTCAACGTTTTGGGATTTGGATTTGGGTTTCATGAAATGCAGACCCGTATTTAGGAAAGTAAAATTATTAAAAAGCGCGCCTAAAGAGACTAACGTATTATTATCTTTACGGGAGGCCGTGAAATTCGCTAAACGATACATACCGAATTCTAAGTATTTTAATATAAGCATTTAAAGAGGGCCACGCAATTTATGGATTTCATTCGGCGTAGCGCACCTCTTTTATTTTTTTTGAAAATGTCATCCTAGAGAAAACTATTATTTTTTCTATTAAATTTGTCTTTAACAGGGCCTAATTAATTGGCATTACAAAATTCGAGCCCCAAATTCAAGTCTGAATTCAAACAAAAGGGTAAAACCTCTTAATTCGAATTCGCTACCTAACTCGAAGGCCCAAATTTATTGTTCAATTTTATGTCATTACCATCGCCCAATATAAAAGCAACAAACTGGGTTCCAGGCATAATTTCAGCCTTCATAATAACAGACTTGAAGCAGCACCACTGGGCCTGCTACTTGGCCTACTACTTTAGATGGTTTCAATATTAAATTCAAGGGGGCTGGGATATGGACTTAATACCGTTATACATGAGGCATGAAACTGGAAAATCTAAGTGAGAAGTATTGGGGAACTATTTCACATATCAACAACAACATCTATTTTTGTTCACGTGGAATTACTGAACTACAAATCAATACGAACAATTGTGCGGAGCAATGATTAAACTAGAGTGATTATCAATTAAACTAGACTGTTAAGTTCGCTCAAACCTAGTGTATAAATGCAGATTTCCTGGTTCCAATACTAACATGCCTATTCAAATTTCATACTGAAATTCCCTATGCTCAATTAATTATTAAAACTAAAAACAACATTGATTTTTACTAATGTCTAATATAAAAGTTGATTGCAAACATTGATAAGGTCAAAATCTGCATTTGGAGCTTTGATGAACTATAGACTCATTGTTTGAAACAGACTCATATTTTTGTACACGGCCCAACGAAAATCTGGAGATGGACCAATCGTGATTCTAAAACCCTATTACAACAATCTAAGTCTAACTTCCACATACAACATTCGAGTTATTAGGAAAATGGCTTACAACTAATTTAAAAATGTTTAAACAGTCTTGTTCAGTCCAAGTTATACAAGCCATCCTAATTAAGTCCTGCATAAACATTTACAATTTGATTTCCAATACAGTCCTACAGTATAATCCTAATAGAGTTATGATTTAGCTAAAATAGTTATGACATTAGGCAAGGGGCAGTGAGTAGCATTTTATTTCAATTTCAATGCTAGAGATCTACAAGAGGCGTACCTGGAAATTTAAACACAAAAGAAGGAGATGGAGTCAGCAGCAGTAGTGATCAATCAGCAAAGTTAAACAACAGCAACAGGGACAATTTTAGAACCAACACAGCTTCACAAAACCCAGGAATGAACTACAGAATTACAGCACCCAATAGATGACCAAAAATAAGCTTTATTGAACCAAAAGGGACTCGAATTTGCACCCAGGACACTTCTGAAGCTTCAGCAACCCAAACACATGTATTTCAAGCCATTTACATCTTATTTAAGCTAGAAATTCGAGCTAATAACTGGAGTTTAAAACTAATCTGAGGAAAAGCTTTAATAAAACAGTATTTTTTTGGGATTTTCTGAAGATTTAAGATTTAAAAGAACTTTCTAACTCTAAATTTTAGATTTGGCTTTTGGAATTTGAAATTCAAATTTTCAGAGCTTCCAAACTTTTTGGGGGAATTTTTCAGGTGTTCCCAACTTGGGGAACTTTTGGGGGAATTCTTAGATCTGAAACTATTTTGGGGAATTTTCAGGTGTTCAAACTTGGGAAAGAAGGTAAAGGGGGCTGCCTTTTATAAGCAAATTTCAGGGGGAAGCTTCTAGATTTCACTTACCCCTTTTCCCCCTTTTTATTTTCAGCTTTTATTCATTAGTCCCTAACGTTTTGACTTATTTCTCAAGTTACTGCATTATGTTCTGAAATTTTAACTAAAAACCCTCTTCTAGAAGAGTCAAGGGTATTTTAGTTTCAGTTACTAACAGATTTCTTAGTTAAAACACCTACATTAGCCCTTTATTCAAACTGAATTTACTATCCTATACTAAATTAACCCAGAACCCTCTTAAACTTGGTCAAATGGCCATGGTTAACCAACCAAGAGGCTGGTAACTTTCAGCTATAACCAAACAACTGAATTAATAAAATCTAACTAATTGGCACCAAAGAATCACTAATCAAAACAGACATCAATAACTAAAATCAGATACTAACTAACAGGATTGACCAAAGAATTTAAGGCCTATGTTAACACTAAATTGAAGCACATATTCACACAAAAGTTAAACTAATATCTAAAATTACCAACACAGGATCAAACAAAACGAAACAAAATTAAACTAAAAAAGTAAAAACAATTACAAGAACAGAATGAAAACAAATACTGAACCAAAAAAATAAAAATAAAAAACTTACTGATTTTGGGATTTGAACTAGCTTGAACTTGAATTTGGTTCTCAAATAATAATATGTGTTTGTTCTTGCCAAGAACAAACACATAACACGATTTTAGAACCAATCAAACACTGGCCGACCCTAGAAATTCAAACAACCTTGACGGCAAACCCTAGATCTAATATTCTAAATTTTTTTAGCCAGATTTGGGAATAATAGCTTGGAGGTTTGGGTAGAGGAGAGTGAGGGGAGTGTATGGTGTGAATTTGGTAAGGTTTGGATGGCGGCACCTAGAGTTTGATATATTTAAGGATTTCTATTAGGATTTGAAGAATTTTAAGAATGGATATGGAAAGAGGAGGGAGGGAGGAGCCTGTGGTAAACATTTGGAGGTCATTGGCGACTTGCCGCCGGCGGAAACGATTTTCAGCCGGCGGCTCACGGCNGGGGGGGGGGGTAAGGGATCCGACATTGATATATTAAAATGAGGCCAGTTCCTGACCGTTGGATCTACAAACCTAGATGGGCCAGATCTAAAGCTATGGAAACGACGTTGTTTCGATTTTAAAAAAGGTGGACCGGGTGACTTTGTGGATTGGGCTGGACTGGGGAATGGTGTGGATGGGGTCTTGGGCCATTTCAACCAGTTTTTGCCCAAAATTGGGTAATCCATGAAGATCCATTGTCTTCTTAGTTGCTCTTCTTTGATTTTTGTTTATTTATTATTTTTCTGAATTTTGTTAAATGCAAAAATAAAACTAAAAGACCCAAAGTAACTCTACAATTGTACTAATTAATTTCTAAATTAAATAATTCGTAAAAAAAACTAAAACAAAAAAATAAAAATGCAAAAGAGACATTTTTGGTATTTCTTTATTTTTCACAATATCAATTTACTAATAAAAATGCTAGAATTGGATCCTAAATGCTATTATGCTATTTTGTAATTTTTATTTTTTATGACAACTAAAACTGCACGCAAAAAGCAAAACACGAAATCATGCAATTAATTCCTAAAAATTTAAATACTTAAAAGAAAAATTCTATTTTTAATGAATTCTATAGGAGTAATTTAAGCGTGGAAAAAATCAAGTGCTCACAAACACCTTCCCCTTAGGATAATTTCAAGCCCTTACTCTGTCTCTAGTTACCAAACATAGTTATAAACGAGCCCTCTAGGTGCCGTAACACACCGTAAATTGTTAGGTGGAGACTCTTCAAAATGCAAACCCATTTCCCAAAAGGAACGAGTTGTCTCAACCAAAATGTCACAAACCCGATTTTGCGAGAAAAAAAGGGCGCGACAACATGGAAACTCTACTAGGGATTTTTATGCTTTTACCATTTCAGATCATTTTTGTGAATTTGTACCCCCTATGTGCAATTATTTGTTTAATTCCTTTAAGCTTTTAATTTCATTCTTCAAAATCAAACTGGCGTATCTTTCTTGTTTCCTTCCTTTGTAACCGTTTTAAATTATAAAATTGCTGTATTTATCGTTTTTTTAACGTGTAAATATATGACAACATGTTTTTAATTATTGCATAATTATGCTCAACATCATACTCCACTCGTACCAAATAAAATACTATAGCAACGCTTGATGAGTGGTTGCGCCCTTCCTATATCATTACCCCCTAAATTCGGAAAGGCTTATTTGTGGTTAAACTAGTCGATCAGTGGTGCAATCGATGGTTCCGTGCCTTCCCCCCTGAGTTGTCCGCTAAAGGGTACCAGTCTAAAATCCCATAGAAACCTTACTCTATTATTATTGTTGCATGCACCATGGTCAAACCTAGTCAGGCTAAAAGTGTTGTCCGCACAATAATTTTAAGATAGCCTTGCCCAAAAGTCAACTAGGTTTACCTAAATCCAAACGAATATCATCACGTTCTGTGCATTTATTTGGAGAACTTAATGCTTCATGCTAATTGTTGATTTAAATAATCAAGTCTGGTGGGGGTAAGGGTCTAACTTTGTTTGCCTTGCAAAAATATAAGGCACGCAGTCCCCAAACTCGGCATGGTCACCAATATCCACCCAAGATTGCTGAGTTGGTGGCAAGATTTACATTCTAGTGACAAAACCCTCATCAGCAAATATTTGGGTAATCTACCATCCCTACTGGAGATCGAGCCTAACAACATGATAATAGAGGTTGCTACCTTCTTTTGGGATTATGAAAGGGCCGTGTTTAGATTTGGGACATCAAAACGACACGTTTGCTAGAGGAGATAGGAGGACTGGCTGGTTTAGTGTGGGAAACCCCGGGTTCGCTGATGCCTGAGAATCGCATAGGCAAGAGTTTCCTAAAAATGATGGGTTTGAAGAATAATTCAGAATTGGTATGCCTAAAGGAATCGTACATCCCTTTTCACTGCCTGTATGAATTGTACGGTCACAGCAAATTATATTGTACCTACCATGACGAGTTTGGCATCACATCCTTGGGAAATATTCATCGTAGGGTATTCATTTTCATGTTTTGCTTCCTGGGTCTGATTATGTTTCCAATGAAGAAAGAGAGAATCCACACTAGGCTGGCTATGGTAACCAAGAGCCTAATGGAGGGGATTGGTAGGCAATAATTCAGCATTGTACTCATGATCATTGAAGACATATACCGAGCCTTAGAGAAGTGTCAACGAGGAGCGAGACATTTCGAAGGCTACTATATACTACTTCAGCTTTGGCTCATGGAACATTTCCAAAAGGGTGAATACCGACAAGAAATTCAACGAAGGGCCTGGGATGACCACATCACTTTCCACTATCCAAAGTGAATGAATTACATCCCCGACATATTCGCTAAGTCTGAGAATGCCAAAGAATGAGTTGAGCTCTTTGATAATCTGACTGAAGAACAGGTTCAATGGATGTCCGAGTGGTTTCCGACAGGGGAGTTCATCGCCCCAACCAGAGATGCATCTTTCCCAATATTGATTGCTCTAAGAGGAACATACCCTTACGTCCCTCTTCGAGTTATGAGGCAAGCAAGTAGGAAAAATGTCATATCCAGGGTCGACAAGATGAGCCATCTTCGAGCTGACTTCCAAAATGATGATAGTCCCCACAAGTGCCAAGCCCAACACATATGGTACAACAAGATCGTAATGGAGAAAGACATCATTGAGCCTGGCAGATATCATGCTGGTTGTACCCCTTTATATTCTGGTTGGTTGGAAGACAATTGGGATGGTCTGGGCAAGCCAGGGTTCATTGAAGGCCACAGAATTATAGATGAAAAGGCCGAGGCGCAATCAAATACAACCTGCTACGCAAAAGGATTCGTGAATGAAAGAGCAAACACCACGATATACAAGAGTCCATCAAGAAGTTGATTGAGGAATGGAAAGATATGGCTATCAGTACCAACAAAAGTCTAGGATACTTAGAGCGAGACATAATAGAACTAGAGGGAAAATTTCTCAAAAGGGTTGAAGACTGTCAAAAGGCTGAAGGGATCAAAGGTGGACATCTAGCCAGAGCATACCTGTTATTGGGACTTCGCGAATTGGGGAAGCTATTCGAAGGAGCGAAGGATGTCAAGTCTAGGTAAGGTCCTTCTGGGACCAAATAGATAGAAATTTTCTTTTTTGGTTTGTGGATGTAATAAGGCCAATGACCATTAGTGACCTTTATTTCTTGCTTATTTAGTGTCATTTTGGGATTCGTCAATTTTTATCAATAAAATAAGGCATTTAGCATTCTATGTTCTCCAAATCAAATTGGCGCTAGGCCTACCTCGGGCACAAAGAGGTTCCCAAATTAGGACACGTTTTACATTCCCGCACTATGTGTTTAAATATTGTAATACTTTTTATCATCCTCACTGACTTGATTACCTTTTGTTTTTATTTTTGTTTTTTTATTTCATTTTATTCCCATCCCCAAAGGTTAGTTCGTTCCCTTTGGCATCGTCATCGTATTTCACAAGATCCAGGGGCCCTCCACCTACTCCTCCTCCTAGTCACTCTAAATGCAAGAACAAAGTCAAGAATAAAATGGAAGATTTAAACAACATCAGGAAGGAGAACCTAGCTGAACGGGTAGAGGCCACTGATAGCCAGGGTATTCGGATTCCTAATGAGAATGTGTCACAACTTTAATAGAAACTGTTGAAATTCCAGGTTGAGCTTGATCAGGTTCGAAATCTGGCAAACCTGTCATTTTCCTCAATGCCCCAGACATCAACTTCCCAACGCTCAAAACCCTACACCTCCTCAAAATATCACAAAACAACAAAATTATCCCGCACCTCACCTTCACCATACTCCACCAAAAAACCAATATAACACCTGCCATACCCCAAACAACACTCCACTACTTATCCCAGAACCTCACAACTCCACAAACGACCATTTCCACACCCATACACTAGGCCACCATAACAATCCTATCTACGTAGAGACCATGCCAAACTCCACCCAACCTATCTCATACATACCTAACTCTGATGAAAAGGATTTTCTTATCAAGAACTTGGTCGAGGAACTTAAGAAACTGAACAGCCGGATTCACGGCGTCGAGGGAAGGAAAAGGATCGAGGGGCTAAACTATGAAGATCTTTGTATACAGCCTGATGTCGAACTGCATGAGGGGTACAACCTCCTATGTTCAAAATGTTTGATGGTACGTGTTACTCCCTGCAATATTATGTCAATATTACATCCTGCATTATTACATTACGACGATGTTATGCTCTGCACTAATATGTTACGATAGTGTTACCCTCTGCAGTAATATATTACGATTGATGTTACATCCTGCAGTATTAAGTTACGACAGTGTTACACCCTGTAGTATTACACTACGGTGATATTACACTTCGCAGTAATAAGTTACGACGATGTTGCACCCTGCAGTATTTTATATTGAATTTGCCGTAATGTAATCGACATCAGTCCAAGAAAAATATTATTTGGGGATTATAAGGATTATGCTATTTCACAAGTGACTAGTAAATTCATAAAGGTGAAAGGAGGAGCAAGTCTAAGAAAAATGATTTTTTGTCAAAGTTTGGTATTTTGGGATAAAATATGGCCCGAGCTAAAATACCTGGTATTTATGGACTAGTGTCATACAAGGTACTACATGACTATGATAGAAAGATATATAAGGTATGTGAAAGGTGAGTAATATTATAAGTATTTCGGGGCAATTTTAAATTATGCGGGTAAATTGTTAATTATCGGATAACGGCACATTACTCGGTTAACTAATAAGTGGATTAAAAAAAATTAATTAATATCCCACCCCCCACCTCACGTGGCAAGAAGCCACAAAGCTAGAAATGACTAAGTAGTCATATAGTCTAGGTGGCAATCTAGGGATTTGGAATTTAATAAGGATATGGATCTTATTCCATTATCCGGACAAAAACAGAACAAGAATATTCAAATTCCAAAAATAAGAGGCATACTCAACCTTTCCAATTTCAATTCTTGGTATGGATGAAGAACGGATAGAGAGCATTTTACTGGTTTGAGATCTTTATGTACATGTGCATTACTTATTAAGAATTGCAATGAATAGTTGAGATAGGATTCTAACCCCTACACCTTCTGTTTGTAAAACCACAACTAACGTTTTCAAAACAAAAATTAAGCAATCATCTTCTTCTTTATTTTGGAATTTTAGAGTTTACAACTTCGTTGGTTAGATTTATCTCTACGAAGGGATAGAGTAGAGGAAGTCTATTTCGTTCTTTTGGTTCAAAGGAACAGAAGGAGTTTCGTCTAAAACTTAAACAAATCAAAGCAGATTTCGTTCCTCAATTACAAAGCGCAGAAGCTTAAGTGTTAGTTTGATTTTTGAAATTTCTCGAAATTTCTTTTGTTTAGTTTTCATTTGAATCAGTTGGCTTGGTTTAGAGTATAAGTGGGTTTGAGGATCATGCCTGTTAGTTCAGGTTTTGAGTTAAGGGGTCTAAATAGATTCAACCATTGTTTCAATGATCCATAACCCATGACCCATTTGAGGTTCCGGTATGGTCTGATCCAATGGGTTGGAAGCCCATGTTTGATTTGCCTTAGGTCAATTTGACCCAGGCTGGTCCGGCAAGTTAAATAACAGGAGGCTGTAAGGTTTAATCAATAAGGTCTTTAGGGGTTTTAGTTTGGGAAATGAAATCTCAACAATCAAAACAAGGTCTGCCAACAATGTTTAGTGGATGCCAACACTGAATATTAATGTACCATTAAACAAATGTATTGTTTAATCAAAAAGGGACCAGTAGTGCAAAAGTACACCATGTCTAGTGTCTTTAAAGCTGGAAATTAGAAAGAACATGGGAGTAATAATAAAAAAGGTTAGGGGAAGGCATGTGCAAAGGGGGCACAGCCTGGAAAAGAACAGGGCATATGATAAAAGGTTTAAAAATACTTGCAAAAGAATAATTGAGAGATATAAGACAGAGATTCAGACCCTAAGAGAAAAAGGGCTTGAACATTTGGAAAAAAACTGAGAAAGCTTAAGAGATAGAAAAAAATATAAGTCGAGAGCATTGAGGAAAAAGACTTCTGATCTGCCTTCTGATGTATACTCATATACACATAAACATAAGAGATTCAGACCATAAGAGGAGAGAAATAGAGAGAGTAAAAGAGAGACTTTGAGAGTGAGACAAATAGAGAGATACATACTGGTATTCTGATATACTCACTGATAGATTGAGAGAGTAGGGGAGATTAAAACAAAAACAGTGTTTCATTGCTCCTGCTTGATATTTTTCTGAGATTACTCTAGTCCTGGAGCACTTTGGATACATCTGAGGTTTAGGAGAGGGATTGAGTCTGTTTTTAAGGACTGATTTTGTAGTTTCTGGGTTATACTCAAGTGAACTATTCTAGTAGACTGGTCGAGTTTTGTTTTTCTGGGTTTTGAAATTGGTTCTAGATCATTTTCCTGCTGCTGATCTCTGCTTGTTGCTGCTGACAACCTTTAACATTTGTTCTTCATTTCCAAGTACACTTCTTTGAACTCTACACACACACAATGTAAGGCCAATTTGAAGCATTAAAATGGACAAAGTTGAAGTGATCTTACTTGTATTGTGCTGATTGTCTTGGTAACCTAATTTGTCATGTAGACTTAGTTTGTTTTCTATATTACATAACTAAATCTTGGAATGTTGCTTAATTTGGGACTTTCCACACAGATATGTTCTAGCTTTTGGTTCATTAGTTGCACTTGTTACTACTGGTATGTTTGATTGTTGTTAAAGAGGTTCAAAGGGGAGATGATTAGTGTTTGTTTATGTTTTGTTTAGCAATTTCTATAAGGTAAAAACATCCCCATAATGTTATTGGTTTTGGAAATAAAATTGGTTCACTATTATAGCACTAAGGAAATTGGGTTTGATTAACAATTATATGCTATACCTTCTACATCTATCATTGATCAGTTGTGAGATTCAATTGTCAATTATTTGGATATTGTGAACACTGAAAAGAACCAACTAAACACATAGTTATAAGTTTCGAAGCTTTTAATTCTAGTTTGATGCATCCAAACAGGACGAATTAGTTCTGAGTTGTGGTTTGTTTCCTTACTACACATGATTGATTATCTACAAGGGTCGAGTGATTTTTTTTTTGAGTATATGTAATTGGCCTTTGTTTCATCTCCAATAGTTATTAAAGTCGACATTGAAAAAAAAATAAAAATTTTGTGGATGCAAAATTTCAAAGTTTGCATTCTAGTTGTATGTTAGTGAACCTTGAATGTCGATTCAATCTGATGGCAGTTGAGATGAATTTCAAGTTATCAGTACTATTTCCAACCCAATACATCCGATTATGTGATTTAATGTTCATGTGGGAGCTGCTTAGTTCTCACCTGGGCTCCATTTTGGGTGCAGGACTGAAATGGTAATTAGTCTATTAAAAATTAAATGGTAGGCTTTAGGCTTTTCAAGTTAAGTAGCAGACTCGGATTAAGGGTTTCTTCAACGATGGAGATCGTCCTTGTTCGAGTTTGGACTTGAACTTGGGGCCCGAGTGTCCTTGAATACTGCGATGTTAGTTAATTCATAATGTTAACGAATTAAGTTTTCGGAATAGAGACAAATCCTAATAACTAATAGTAGTTCATCTTTAGGACGTCCTTTTAAAATAAATTGAGGTGCGTCGCGCCGAACAAAATGAACAAATTGCGTGGCCCTCTCTAATTATGTCTTTAAAATTATTTAGATCTTTAGGTATACCATTTAGCTAATTTTCATGGCCCTCACAAAGTTAACAATGCGCTAGGTTCTTTTAGGCGCGTTATTTAATAATTCTACCTTCTTAAATTCGGGTGTGCATTTCATGTGACACAAATTCAAATCCCAAAATGTTGAATAAGATGTGTCCCGGATTGCGGGTGCATTTCATGTGATGCGATCCAAAGACATATTTTAAACGAAGTTCAATTTCCTTAAAATTAATTAAAAGCGGTAAAAGGTCTAAAATTGAACATAAGTTTAAACTGTATTAAAATCAGATAATTAAGCCAGATATAGCCGTTAAGACACTGTGCTAGAACCACGGAACTCGGGAATGCCTAACACCTTCTTCCAGGTTAACAGAATTCCTTATCCGGATCAAACCTTTTCCTCAATTCGGGATTCAAACCGGTGACTTGGGACACGATAAATCTCCCAAGTGGCGACTCTGAATCTTCAAATAAGGAATCTCGTTTCAATTGTCCTTTAATTGGAAAAACTCCCAATTTATTATACTCTCTTCGGGGGGTGTAGTGGAAATCATCAACTCCATGAATGATGCTGAGGCATTGGTCAACCCAAACGACATGACCAGGAACTCATAATGTCTATATTGAATGCGGAAAGCTATCTTAGGGACATCGGATGCCCTAATACTCAACTGATGGTAGCCAGATCTCATGTCAATCTTGGAAAATACCCTGGCACCTGAAGATGGTCGAACAAATCATCAATCCTCGGCAGTAGATACTTATTCTTAATCGTTACCTTGTTCAATTGCCGGTAATCTATGCACATCCTCGTTGATCCGTCCTTCTTCTTGACAAATAACACTGGCGCGCCCCAAGGCGAAACACTAGGTCTGATAAAATCCTTCTCTAGCAAATCCTGCAACTGGTCCTTTACCTCCCTCAACTCTGGCGGGGCCATGCGATACGACGTGATAGAAATGGACTGAGTGCCCGTAGCCCGATCAGTACAAAGGTCGATATCCCTGTCGGGCGGCATACCCAATAAAACTAAGGTCAATGTCTTGGTATGGCAATCCAAGATAGCATGATGGGTACAACCAATCCGTACCCAATATCACATCGAAATCCACCATGTATAAAAGCAACAAATCAACACGGGTCTCAAGACCCCCAATCACCACAACACAAGAGCGATGAACTCGATCAAACACAATAGAACCACCCACCGGTGTAGATACATAAACAGGAATACTCAAGGAATCACTGGGCATGACCAGATACGGTACAAAGTAAGATGACACATACGAATACGTAGACCTAGGATCAAACAGCACTGAAGCATTTCTATCACAAACCAGAATAGTACCTGCAGTGTCTGCATCTGAGGACTCAACCTCTGGCCTGGCTGCTGGCTGGCCTCCACCTCTGGCGGCCTGAGCTCTACCTCTATGACCTCTACCTCCACCACTAACACCCCTACCACTGCCTCTAGCTGGCTGAGAAGGCTGTGGAACCTCTGGTGCCTGAATCCTAGTACTAGAACTCTGATGCTGGAAGCTGCTCGACGCACGAGGGCAAAATCTGACAATGTGCCTCGGGTCACCACAAGCGTGGTAAGACCTCGACTACTGCAGCTGAGCACCCCTCAACCTAAGGCAAGCCCTCTTGATATGACCATACTCACCACACTCATAACATCCACGCGATTGTTGTAGCTGAGGAAACTGAGACTGATTCTGTCGACCTGAATGACCACCCGAAGTGCCATGAGTAACCTGGCGAGCTGACTGAAAGGCCCTAGGAGGCCATAAGAACCTCTACCTCCAGACGAGGTACCACTGAATCTGCCTGCATGACGGGGCCTCTTATCTAAACCATTACCACCTCCCTGTGGCGGAACAATCTCAACTTTACGGGCCCCATTGGTCGCCTCCTAAAAAGTGATCTCACTTCTGGCCTAAGCCATTATACCCGGCTGACCTGCCACCGCTGTGCTGAACCACTGGAAGCAAACCCACTCGAATGACACCCTCTATGAGGCCTATCAATCGTACTAGAGCATCCTGAAGAACTGGGGTGGCAATAAACCCTTCTAGGACCTGAGTTGGGCCCACCGGAACTGCTGAGGCTGGAACCTCCTCCTCAAACTCGACCTGAGGCTCCGCCTCTGGGGCTGTTGCTAGGGGCTTGAACTTCTGAGCGGTAGATGAGGAAGCGCGTGATCTCACCATCTGCGGGAGAACAGAGTATAAATTCAATCGGTATTTGAGAAACAGAACCGCACGACAAGAAAGAATAAATGTGAAACTTTTCCTAACTCTGTAGCCTCTAGGGGATAAATACAAACGTCTCTGTACTGATCCCTCGGACTCTACGAAGTTTGTCCATGAGGTGTGAGACCTATGTAACATAGTTCTCTGATACCAACTTGTCACGACCTGGATTTCCCACCCTCGGGGTCGTGGTGGCGCCTACTCGTGGTAGCTAGGCAAGCCAAATTTAGTTACTTTTCCTGTAATAAACAAGCCTTTTAACAAATCCTTCGACAATAATATTTCATTAATAAAAAAATCTCTTAACAATTTATAGCATCAATATAGAACATTAAATTTAATAATAGCGGAAGTCTGAATTATAATCTGAATCAAAATGCGGAACAGTCAACAATAACCTCTACCCAAGACTGGTGTCACATTACTCACGAACGGCTAAGAGTATACTAAATACAAGGTCTGAAAGAAACATAAATCTATTTATCCCAAATATAAATAGATAACAGTCTAATATATTTTCTCCTCTTCTAAGGCGGGTCTGACCTTAGCAGCTTCAGACCTCCAGTAAGTAGCATACTCGTGAAATGTCTCTGTGGGCTTCCTCTTCAAATTCTGGATATAGAACACGTCTGGTGCATTCTCTGTATTAAATCTGAATCTGTCCAAAAAATTAGATGCCATGCTCACCCAGCTTGGCCATTTCTTGGGATCTTGGTTGATGTACCAAGTCAATGCATCTCCTTTCAAACTCCTCATGGATAGCGTCATGAGGATACTTTCATCATTCCCTACTCCAACCAGCTTGTCGCAATAGGTGCTCAGATGGAGCCTTGGATCACCCGTACTGTAATGACCCAAATCGATGGGCCGCGACGGGCACCCGGTACTTTACTCAATCGAGAACCAACGTAACATATCTTTATTATTACATCGTCATATACACATGACATACGAGCCTAATAGGCCAACGCGATCCTTCATAAACTCAAAACATAGGCCGACAAGGCCATACAATCTTTCACATACAAGACATATGTCTACAAACCTCTAAGAGTATATAAATGTCATAAAGATCGGGGCAGAGTTCTGCCATATCAAACAATTCACGTCTAAGTCATACTAACCAAGTATGCAACTCCTAAAAAAAATGGAGCACACCAATATCTTTTGCTGAGCTGATTGCCTACTTGTAGGGCTCTCGACCTGTCTATCTAGACCTGCGGGCATGAAACACATCGTCCCCAAGCAAAAGGGACGTCAGTATGAATAATGTACTGAATATGTAAGTCATATAAATAATTACATAACAGACATGAAAGAAATATAGAGTAATTGACTCAACATGTATTTCTAGATAACTCTGTAAATTATAAATTACTTTTAGCATCATGCATATGCATATGAATGTCATGTCGTGCATAGGTACATGTTTTATAACATCATCAGCCTCTGAGGGCATCGCATCATATCATATCGGCCAATGTGGGCAAAATCATCATCGTATACCAGCAGATCAAGTGGTGGTGCGTAGATAATGCCATAACCTTTCCTATATCCCATATACATATACATATATATATATATATATATATATATATATATATATATATATATATATA
>MU786698.1:98897-109725 GCA_026770625.1 Nicotiana glauca | reverse complement strand
ATAATGCCATAACCTTTCCTATATCCCATATACATATATATATATATATATATATATATATATATATATATATATATATATATATATAAATACATATATATGCGTATATAACACCATTTGAATACATATATATATACACGTACATAACGCCATTTGAATACATATATATATATACGCAACACCGTTTGAATCATATTTTAGCCACCGTGGGCAACATCATTATCATATACCAGATGATTAGGTGGTGGTGCATATATAACGCCGTAAACTTTTCCCAAATCCCATATACATATATTTACATATATACGCGTATATAACGTCATCTGGTCATGAGTCAATGCACATGTATAAATGAGTGAAATGCATAAAAAATACATATTAATCTCGATATTCCGTACGAATAAACTTTTCCAACTACTTATTATTCTGAGATCCATGAACAGAAGATAATAATAATTCTCATGTGGAATTAAGAATATAGATACCCCTACTATTTCTATGAATAGTGTAATTTATAAAAACTTTGTATTTGCTCGTTTCTTTTGTATAATCTGGATCATGCCAAAAGAAAGAAGGGAGGGCCTTAACATACCTGAAGTACGAACAAATCCTTATAATATTACGTTGGAAACACTCGTGGATTGAACTTAGAACTAAAACGGATTAAGCTTCTGTGCTTTGTAATCGAGGAATGAAATCTGCTTTGATTTGTTGAAGCTTTAGACGAAACTCCTTCTGTTCCTTTGAACCAAAAGAACGAAATAGACTTTATCTAGTCTATCCCTTCGTAGAGATAAATCGAACCAACGAAGTTGCAACTCTAAAATTCCAAAATAAAGAAGAAGATGACTGCTTAATTTTTGTTTTGAAAACGTTAGTTGTGGTTTTACAAACAAAAGGTGTAGGGGTTAGAATCATATCTCTACTATTCCTTGCAATTCTCAATATGTATTGCACATGTACATAGAGATCTCAAACCAGTAAAATGCTCTTTATCTGTTCTTCATCCATACCAAGAATTGAAATTGGAAAGGTGGAGTATGCCTCTTATTTTTGGAATTTGAATATTCTTGTGCTGTTTTTGTCCAGATAATGGAATAAATCCATATCCTTATTAAATTCCAAATCCCTAGATTGCCACCTAGACTATATGACTACTTAGTCATTTCTAGCTTTGTGGCTTCTTGCCACATGGGGTGAGGGTGGGATATTAATTAATTTTTTATCCACCTATTAGTTAACCGGGTAATATTTCGTTATCCTGTAATTAATCAATTACCCGCATAATTTAAAATTGCCCCAAATTACTTAAAATATTACTCACCTTTCACATACCTTATACATCTTTCTATCATAGCCATGTAGTACCTTGTATGATACTATTCCATAAATACCAGGTATTTTAGCTCGGGCCGTATTTTATCCCAAAATGCCAAACTTTGACAAAAATTCATTTTTCTTAGACTTGCTCCTCCTTTCACCTTCATGAATTTACTAGTCACTTGTAAAATAGCATAATCCTTATAATCCCCAAATAATATTTTCCTTGGACTGATGTCGATTACCTTATGATAAATTCAGCGTAAAATACTGGAGGGTGCAACATCATCGTAACTTATTACTGTGAAGCGTAAAATCACCGTAATGCAATACTATAGGGTGCAACACTGGCGTAACTTAATACAGCATGACGTAACATCAATCGTAATATGTTACTGCAGAGGGTAACACCATCGTAACATATTACTACAGAGCATAACATCGTCGTAATGTAATACTGCGGGATGTAATATTAACGTAATATTGCGGGGTGTAACATCATTCCCCCCCTTTGGAACATTCGTCCTTAAATGTTGACTTATGCTCTTATCATTTTCGTAAATTATAGCTCTTATAAACACCTTAATACTCTTCTTTCCATTTAAACAGTTGATCTGTGAATAAATCCAAAGTCTAGGGTATTCCCCCCTTTAGTCCTTTTGCTCATATCATGACCTGTGGTCGAAATCTTCCTAATCTAGCAGCTTTTGTTACCTCCTGTCATGCAGCCTATATGACCCTGGCTTTGTAGGTGTACTTATGCGATTCATCTTTCCTTTTTACTTTTATCCTTTAGTCAATCTGGAGGCCTTACTTTGTATATACAAGGCTTGATAGGATGCCTCTCTGGGCCTCTATAGGTATACTGAAGTCCTTTGCTCGATACTTTGTAGAACTTGCAAATATGGCCATATCTTATTTCATAGATCTGGTTACCCGTTCACATGACTTTACTGCATTTACATGGGTTATACTATATCATAATGTTGTTTGCTTCAATCTACCTTTACTGAGGTATGCTTACCAAGTTCCCATTTACTTTTGCTGCCTACTCTTTAGGTATAAATCTCAGTTCTTTAATTCCGCTTCATTACCGTTTGTCTTAACAATCATAGCCTAATCTTATGTCATACTTTATGACTTATATCTGACCATTGTTGATTCGCCACAATGTTGATCTATAATCCTTTTCTTAAAGACTTGAAACTTCTTGCGTAATATATTACTGCTAGGGCTTACGTTTCATCGAGGAATATTTGAAGTGATTTTCCTGATCCACTTTGGGGTGATACTATACTTCAATGACCGTATTTTATAGCATCCTAGTGTGATTCACTTATGTAGGTATTTTAATCTCGTACAATCCATAAAATCTTCTTCAAATCACTACTCCCTTAAAGGCATAAATGTCATCCTTTATCCATCACAATTACACCCTCATTGTACTACCAGGGAAGCATTCCATCTTTTCTAAATGCTACTAGTCTTAGACTCCTTTGAGTTCATTCAGGCTATACTGAGCTTTCTATAAGTTAGAGAAACCATTATCTCTCTTGTTTTCATGGACTTAATCCTGAGGACTTATCCATTCTCGTGTCCTTTTCACTTGCCTTTCCTCATTCTTATTCATGTTTTCTTATAACTTTATCGCTCTACCATACTTTAGCTTGTGACCTATAAATATCCATTTATAATACTCGCAACTTTCCTTCAACTTCCTTGCACAATAAATTTCCTTATGTTATTCTGGAATGTCAAGCGATACATCACATCGTCCCCAACGATTCTCTATTCTTGTAACTAGATCTCTCAGTACTTAGAAACCATAGGTTGGAAGACATACCACCGATGATGCCGCTATCGTTCCTGGTTTTTGGACTCTCGTGCTTATAGCCTTCTATCCAGAATATGGAATATTCACAACCTCTTGCATTTGAGTCTCTCGTACGTTATTCACTTTTACCTTACTTACTTAAAATCTCGTATTATATATTTTATCTCCTTCATAATCCCCAAATCAACCTAGGCGTAATTCACGCCCATAACATGAAGCTCTATTATAATACTCGCACCTCTAGTACATACACAATTCGGTGGGAGCTTCGTACTGACTTCTTATGAGGCTGGTACTTCTTCTAACTGGCTTCCTTGTAGAGTCATTATAGATTATGGTTGTTGTGTTATTTCTCTTGAACATCTGATATTTAGAGTGATTCTGTCATGTTCTCAAGCACAACTTCTATAATTTTTCTAGGTCCAATAATCAGACTTTTGATTTACTTAGGTGATGTAATTCTTTAGTTTCCTCTTCCTTCTTTTCAGCCTTTAAGTAGGCTTAAGCTATCTTCCGATCAGTGGCTCATGGTATTGGTTATTACCTTACCCTTTCATGGGATTTATGGAATATCCATGATATAATCTTCTAATAATTCAATCCTTTGTCTACGCCCTGGGCTTAATTCCTTCTTTTAACTTATACCGGAGTCTTCTATGGCTGTGTGATTGTCAACAAATATGCTGCCTGGATAATATTCCATAATCTTGACTGTATCCATAACGTACTAACTCTGGATCATTGATAAATAATTCTTTTGTTCCATCTTAGCTTTCTTTCAACGTAAGCTATTAATTTTCCTGGTCTTTCTGCCTCCTTGTTGAGCCCATACTTAGCTTATCTTAGTACCCACACTTGCTAGAGTTTTTTTATACAACTCATATGATCTCGAATATTACTTTTAACTCTTATTTCATGTTCATTAGCCACGGCAGGTGCCACTTTCCTTTGGAATACTTACAATGTTGTTGCGAGATTGATGTTACACGACCATTTCCTCTTTAGGTCGTTGTGCTTAGGTTGAAGCCTTCTTTCTTATCTCCTTAGCTAGTCTTTTGTTGTAGTACTTAGGGAGAACCCTTGACTCTTGTAAAGTTGTGAGCTTATTACAGACTTTTTCTGATGTCCTTACTTGCCTATAATATTGCTTACTTCCATGCCCTTCTGCTTGTATGGTTGCTTCTAAACTAATATCTTGACTGCTTTCCTAGTAGCACATTCTTTTATCCCCGTAACACTCATACGGTACCTTTAACTATCTCGACTCTTGTTTGAATATATCTCAAGTATTATAATGATATTCTTCGAGACTAAATTCTCCATGTTGGGTTATACTATGTTTATCTTACACGATCTGATGACTCATCTGTAACCTCTTGTTTAGATATAACTGGGATCTTCCTAACCAATTACTGACTACTCGTTGGCCCATTCTCATATCAATATTTCTTGTAATCTTTCTTGGGTTATTTCTTTTTATCTTAACTTACGTCTCACACTAGCTCCTTATTTATTAATAACAGCTCAGGTAGGAACCTTTACTTCCTCTCCTTGACGTCGTGCTTGCACAATATTCTTGAATCGTAGAGTATTTGTAAGATTTGGATAAGTGCCATCTCATTCCTCTTTCATTTATCGCATTCTTTCTTTATCATTCCATAGTCACTAGAACCACTTAATTCTAACTTAATGTCAAATCCCTCCATATCCCCCACTAGGGGAGTACTAGGATTTAGTGCTATGATGATCTACTTAGAAATGTTTTACTTCTTCATCTTTGCATCTTCTCACATCATCAATGACCCTTACTTACATTGCGAAAATCCTTCTGTATCAAGGATGAAAAAATTCCTTACTCGCAAAAGTGATACTTAGTGTAACTGGCACATATAGTCCCTTAAGCTTAACTTTCCTCACATTGATTGCCTTAGGGAAGCGTCTTCCTGAATGACCTTTAAAGGGTATTCTTCTGTCATCCCTTCCATTATTGTCGGGATGCAATCTCTGAAATTCTCATGATATCAACTATTATCAGATCACTCAGTCCCTAATTCATGTTTAGATTATCTTGTTCACCAGCCCATACTGAATTCTATTACTCTGGAGTCTTAACTTTTTCTTCTGGTAATCACGTTAGCGTCACGAACTTATTTTTTGAAATGAGGATATGACTTTATGGCCTTTACTCTTTTGTTGTCTCAAGGCCTGTCACCTCTCACCCTTTCCTTCACTTCACTACAGACTCTGTAATACTACCATTTTTTTTTATCTATTGTTGCTATCCATGTATCGCACCTTATTCATAATGCTTCCTTATCTCTTTTCTCATTACTCTGCTAATATTTCTGCATATCCCTTTTCTTTTGAAAACTTCAATACGACATTCTATCGCTTTTAGCTTTCTTTTTCTATATTCAGTGGCTCTTCAAGTTTCTTAACGTTCTCGCTTTACTAGGGATGCGAGCTACACTAAGGTAATATTTATCCCTTCAAGGCTTCCAGTGCCTATCTTTGTAGTACTTATATCTTGCTGCACTATTTTAAAGTGTACCATCTGGGTGTCTCACAAGGAGATCTATTAGCAGATTTGCAATATCCTTCGGAAATGTCAATTGAAGCAAACAATTCATCCATCATATCTTCTTATACTGCTTCTGTTAATCCCCATAGGGCATAACTAGAATGGGTGTGACCAATTGTATATACCTCTGTTATTATTGAATATAACTCAAAAATCTTATATTCCTCTGCCTCAATTATAAACGTTGTTAACCTTCATTAACTGAATACCTCGTACCTTTTTTTTTATCTTGCTCCTTTTACTTACTGAAACTTGTACTTATCTTCATAATCTCTCATTGTCCTTCACCATAAAGATGGTGTAAGAATTCTAGCTTTAAGGATTCTTTTCAGGAAGCTTACACCTTTCAGTATACCAATGATCTGCTAAAGACCTCATATTTATCTATCGTAGGCATCATACAAAAATCCAGTTCCTCGGACTCAGCTCTTTCACAACTATCTCTTTTTCCAACCTTCTTTTCGGATGTAGGCATCATCTTATTACGAGTAAAAATAGAATTTTGGAACTTGACATCTTATAAGTGAGATCTACCACACGATCTGGAGTAAGAAGAAAGACTGACAATCCTAAATTCCCCGTAGCCTCCTGCTTATAAGTGTGGTGCATGACACACCCATAAACAAGACTCTACTAGACACGGCTTGTAGACATCCCTAGGATAGAACTGCTCTGATACCACTTTTGTCACGTCCCAAACCAATGGGCTGCAATAGGCACCCAGTACCTTACTCAACCGAGTACTAACGTAATGTATCTTTGTTATTACATCGTCATATACACGTGACATACAGGCCTAATAGGCCAACACGATCCTTCATAAACTCAAAACATAGGCCGACAAGGTCATACAATATTTCACGTACAAGACATATGTCTACAAAGCTCTAAGAGTACAGAAATGTCATAAAGGTAGGGACAGAGTTTCGTCATACCAAACAATTTACGTCTAAATCATACTAACCAAATACGCAACTCTGAAGAAAATAGAGCGCACCAATATCATTCGCTGAGCTGATAGCCTACTTGGACGGCTCTTGACCCATCTATCTGGACCTGCGGGCATGAAACACGGCGTCCCCATGTAAAAGGGACATCGGTAGGAATAACGTAGTGAGTATGTAAGGTATATAAATAAGTACATAACAGACATGAAAGAAATATAAAGTAGTTGACTTAACCTGTATGTCTGGACTACTTTGTAAATTATGAATTACTTTCAACGTCATGCATATGCGTATGAATGTCATGTCGTGCATAGGTTCATGTTTTACAACATTATCAGCCTCTAAGGACATCCCATCATATCATATCGGCTACTGTGGGCAAAATCATCATCGTATACCAGCTGATCAAGTGGTGTTGCGTATATAACGCCATAACCTTTCCCATATATATATATATATATGTATATATACGCGTATATAACGCCGTTTGAATCATATTTCAACCACTGTGGGTAACATCATTATCATATACCACCTTATCAGGTGGTGGTGCGTATATAACGTCGTAACGTTTTCCCATATCCCATATACATTTATTTACATATATATGCGTATATAACGCCATCTGGTCATAGGTCAATGTACATGTATAAATGAGTGAAATGCATGAAAACTACATACTAATCTCGATATTTCTTCCGGATAAGCTTTTCCAACTGCGTATTATTATGATACCCATGAACAGAAGATAATAATAATTCTCATGGGGAATTAAGAATATAGACACCCTTACTATTTCTATGAATAGAGTAATTTATAGAAGCTGTGTATTTGATCGTTTCTTTCGTATAATCTCGACCAGGCCAAAAGAAAGAAGGGAGGGCCTTAACACACTTGAAGTAGGAAGAACTCCTTATAATATTACATTGGAAACACTCGTGGATTGAAATTAGAACCAAAATTGACAAATAAAATTGAAACCAATTTAATAAGTAAACTTATTTATATATTTAGGTAAAAGGGTTTCTAACATGTACCTAAAGGGGGACAATACTGACAAAACTTGACCAAACAAAGGGTCCAAAAGAGAAGGAAGAAACAGATGACAAAAGATGTAAAACATTAAAGAAAACTAAAAACAAGATTAAATAAAAAGAAATACCAAAAGAGAACTCAAGACGGACTCGAACCAACTTTGAAAGATCCTTTGATTTTTCGATCGGAGTAGACCTTAATCTTGTGTTTTCATGCGAAAACCCATGACTAAGGTCCAGTTCGGTCTAAAATCTTCACATGCCTGTTATATTTTGAGTTTGTGGAATTAGGGTTCAGTTATGTGATTCAATGTTCTAGGAGTTGGAAGGGTATTTGAGGGTAAAGGGTTGCAGATTTGGGAAGAGGGGAGTCTGGTGGTCATGTGGTGTTAATTTGGGACTGTTTGGAGATAGTGCCGCCACCGGGGAATTTTAGGGCGGTGCTATGGTTCATCCCTTTGAAAGGATATTCGAAGGGTTCAACTTGGATTCTAAGGAAGGCAATTGGGGATTTGGAACGGGGAGGTTGAAAGAGAGTTGTGGTGTAAAATTGGGAGGGATTGGACGCCGGCCACCGCCGTAGGCGATTTCGGGCGTGGTACCGTTATGTTTTGTCTCTGAAGGTTAGAGATGAAGGAAGGTAGGTTTGGCTTGGGGGGCAGGGTCTATTTGGAAATATATATACGAGGGGGAGGAACGAATCATGGCCGTTAGATCAATTGTGATCAATGGCCAGGATCATTTGATTAATTGAGACGACGTCGTTTAGACGTCTTTGAGACTGGGTCGGTCTTTGATGGGAATGGGTCGAGTGAGAACCGGGTTATGGGAGACGGACTGGACCGTCTGATCTAATGAGATCAACGGCCCGGATTAGCGTGACCGAAACGATGTCGTTTGGTTTAGCTGGTGGCAGGCTGGGTTGGGACGGGTATTGGGCTGGTGTATATTTGGTTTGGATTGGTTGATTTAAATTAAAAATGGCCCAATCTGATTTCCTTCCTCTTTTATCAATTAAAATCAAAATCCTAAATTAAAGTGCAAAAATCCAAATTAACTAAAATTTTTGAGTATCTCTGAATAATAATTATTATCAATAATTAAATACCAAAGAAAATCACATGATTTAACACTAAACACTAAAATGCAAACTACGCTATTTTTTGTGAATCTTTTAATTTTTACAAAACAACCACTTACTTAATTAATCTTAATTGTAAAATTAGGTCTCAAAGGCAAATGCAACTTATTCTTGTATTTCTTCCTTAATTTAAACAAAATAAACACGCACATGCAAATGTAAACAATGACGGAAAATATCCTAAAAATCCATAAAATTGCGAACAAGGCAAAAAATTATTTTATATTTAATTTTATGGGAATAATTCGCTTAGGCAAAAATCACGTGCTCATAGCTGCACCGCTTTTTCAGGAAACACGAAGAGTTTTCGTGTAAAGATAAAGTGAGCGGATACGAGCGATTTTTGCCCGTTTGAATATTCCGTGTGAAGCATTTTTGAAAGATTTGACCGAACCTCTTCTTCAAAGGTTTACTACATATCCTTGGCTAAAAAGGAATCACGTCAATGTAGTTCAGAAAGTTTTGGTAGCTGGGACTACCATGAAGATGTGTTTACTGTTGCTGCTATTGCTGCTACTTGCTGACCTCCTTATTACACCATGCTAAAAGAAAAATAAAGAAGCTAGATTAGGCTATGAATTACAAAAATCCTATCTAGACCTTCAAACTTGATCTTGTGTCTCTTGTTGCCTCGTTGTCTTGTATTCTCTTGGTGAAATCCATTGTTGTCGCTTTGCACAGACTTCTTGAGATGTTCTCCCTTTTCTTTGGGCGGGTACCTAGTTGTTGATCCTTTAAATGTCTTCTATTGATCATTATCTTCTTCCTCTGCTCTCCAGACATTCTCCTAACTTCTTGATCTTGAAAGGTACACCTCCGTTCTCCAGGCGGGCTCCTGACTTCAAAACTTCAAAAGGTCTTCTTTTGTTACTTGACATTGTTTTCCCTTGCATCTTGAACCATTTTCCCTTGAATCTTAAATTGTCTTTCTTCGAAACAGCTTTCCCTTTAAAACTTGAGTCGTATTGCTCTCCTTTGAAACTTGAGTTTTCTTGCTCTCCCTTGAAACTTGAGTTGTCTTTCCTTACGGTGGGTTCCTCCTAAACAACCGAGATTTATGCCCCTGTTTCAATTAAGGAAAAATATCTGCAATTTAAATTGTGGTTGTGATACTTTTGCTGGGGATGGTTTTCCCCTTTCTCCTTTCCATACTCTGTTTTGTTTGACTGTTTTAAACCCGGTCGAGAATTTCCGACCTTCCAAATACTTCCTTATCTACAAATTTTACAATTGTTGCTTCCCACTTCTAGCTTTCTTATCTGAAACTTTCCAATTGTTGCCTTCCACTTTTTGTTATCTTATCTGAAACTTTCCAATTGTTGCCTTCCCCTTTTTGTTATCTTATCTGAAACTTTCCAACTGTTGCTTCCCACTTCTTGTTATCTTATCTGAAACTTTCCAACTATTGCTTCCCACTTGTTGTTATCTTATCTGAAACTTTCCAACTGTTGCCTTCCCCTTTTTGTTATCTTAGGAGAAAGATTCATCATATTAAGATTTTGATCGTAGCAGAAAGTTCATCAGACTAGGTCTTCTGTCTTAGGAGAAATATTCATGAGACTAAGATTTCGATCCTAGGAGAAAATTCATCTGACTAGGTCCTCTTTTGTTATCTTAGGAGAAAGATTCATCTGACTAAGATTTCCTATCTTAGGAGAAAAATTCATCATACTAAATCTATTTTTGTTATCTTAGGAGAAAGATTCATCAGACTAAGATTTCGATCCTAGGAGAAAAGTTCATCAGACTAAGATTTTGATCCTTATCTTAGGAGAAAAATTCATCAGACTAAGATTTTGATCCTAGGAGAAAATTCATCAGACTAGGTCTTCTATCTTAGGAGAAAGATTAATCAGACTAAGATTTCTATTCGGAAGAAAATCCATCAGACTAGGACTTTTTATCCTAGGAGGCAAAATATGACGACCAAATAGCAAAATTTTATGCACATGAGTAAGATAGAAAAAGGTA